>BQNB010145529.1:0-16707 GCA_026074375.1 Tanacetum coccineum
AGCACGTGAGTCCGTTCAATATTGAGGAAACCGTCTCATTACAAGCGAAAGTAAGATGAGTAAGAAAGGATGAGCACCGGGACGGCGCTCCTTTAAGGTGGGTGGAATGTAACAACCCGAGTTTCACGACGCGTATAACGATCGCGAATTCGACGTCATAATCATTATTTTATAAATTCTTGTGAGCGAACGTCGACATTTAAATTTTTATTTGTCGTAAATAATTATTTTCGTATTTTATTGAGAACGGAAATTTGGAATTTTTATTTCTGACGTTTCGCGAGTCATCGTTTGACCGCGCGTTCGTTGATCGTTTTGAGCATCGTAAAAATTTACGACGCATCTTGTTATTATTTTATTGGTCGTAAATTATTATTTTTGAACCTTGTCATCTTTGTTCCTCGACTTTGGCCAAAGCTCACGTTTAAGGTTCGTGCTTTATTTAAATGGGTACAAGTTACATTTAAATTAAAATGCTACATAGAGTTTTTACTAGTAATGAAAAAGAAAAAAATAAATGGCATGCATATTTAGCCACCCTAGCCGACGCCTGGGGTACCCAACACACTCAACAAGTTTTGATTTCCTATACATGCAAGTAATGATGACATTGTTGCTTCCCATTTTGGATAAAAGACCTACCTTAACTCATAAAACTCATAGTTCAAAAACTTGGCTCTCTCCTCCTTGTCCTTGGGTTCGGCCGAGTACCACACAAACACATACAAACTATTTTTCCAAGCTTTGATTATTTAAACCTATTCAAACATCACCCAAAGATGATCTAGATTCACCAAAAATAAAGTTTTAGCTTGTTTTCCTTTCCTTCCTTTCTTTTTGGTTCGAACGAAGCAACAAACACCCCTACCTTTAGTGTTTTAATTTTTTTAGTCACTCCACATTGCTTAGGAGGTTCATTTATAATCATCTATGAAAGAAAAGTGCACATGCATTGAGGATTATTGCATGTTTAAGTTTAAATGAAATAAGAAGGTTTTGGTGTAGGTGGTAAATAAATAACTAGTGGGGAAGGTTTTTGTACAAGATTTAATTTGTGAAAAGATGAGGTTCTTGGGTTGGGTTGTGGTTCGAACCGGGTAAGGCACCAAAAGGGTGTGGTGTTTGCTTATAAATATTTTGGGTCACGTTGGATTGGTTTGGATTTGATTTGGTTCGGTTTTGGTTTAGGTTTTGGGGTCGAAGTCACGGCAAAGGAACAAAGGAGGCAAGTGTGACCATTTATCGAGTCCGGTCTTGCTTGTCATAGCATTGTAAGCACCCTTTATGTTCTTGTTTTGTTCGTCTTCGTTTATTAAATAATTATTAGTCGTTGCATGTGATGGAATCGATAAGATCTTGCGCCGATTAGTTAGTTGTGTATTAAAACATTTATAGAAGTTGAAATGTGAGTTATAGGGCCACTATTAGATATGCGTAGTTATGATTTTTGGTCAAAAATGAGTTTTGGCGTGATTGGGAATAGATATATTTTGTGCAGAAACTTTGGCACGGTAAACGAGGGTCGAGATTTTATGAAATCTGATTTTAGACTTTAAAATATGATAAAGATTTCTTAGACGATCATTTTGATATAAGATGGAGCTTCTAACTGCCAATAACGAAAAAGTTAGGCTAAAACGAGATATATATTTTTGACGTAAAATTCAGCACTTGTAGATAATTGTGTTTGCTGTCAGGAAATTAAACGCTCGTTTTGAGCACTTTCGAGTCCATTTCGGCCTTCCGGCGAAACACGAAAGTTGCTCATAATGATGTTTTACTTTGCTGCGAGGCTCGCTAGTATTAAAATTGAGTAATAACGGGAAAAACCCAAGATCGAAGTATGTGTTTTTATTAAAAATGTCTTAGTTCCAGCAGAAACTTACAGGGGCATTTTGATCATTTTCTGTCGAGTTTCGGGTCTCGGCTAAAACTAAAAAGTTGTCCGGGATGTCGTTTTACATAAAATCTCTTTTTAGTCCGAGTCATGAAAATGTGATATAACTGGTCATTTGGAGCGGGTCAGATTTAATTATACATATGTATAAAAAGTCAAATTCAATTAAATACTAAACTTGTCGGAAATAATAAAAGTAATTAAACGCTATTATTACTAAGAGTATGACATTTTAAACTTAACGATTGATACAGATAAAGTAGATTCTAAAAATAGTAACTTTTGAAAAATTTAAATATAAGACCGGTGTAAGTAATTAATTGAATGTCGAGGGTTCGACGAGATGAATTAATATTATTATAAATATAATTGGATAACGAGACTTACTAAATATGGTAACTTTCCGAAAATAGTAACTTTTCTAAAATAGAAAGTTTCCTAAAATAGGAAGTTTTCAATTAAGCGAAGTATAATATAAATAAAAGAACGATCGTAACCTAATATTGTGGGGTTTTAGGATCTAAGGCGCAAGTGAATTTCTCATCACATATATGAATATATATATATATAGAGAGAGAGAGAGAGTTAGGATCAAATAAGAAGTTTTCTTAAAATAAGAAGGATAAGAAGTAACTATAACCGCATATCCGAGATGCACCGACTTAAATTAGATGCATCTCTATAATCTTAGATGCATTATAACGCATCATAATGTGTTTTCTAGCTTTTAATTAGATGCATATACGTATATTAGATGCATTTTATTTTTTCTCTTGTTTTTTGTACCTCTACATGTACCAAAATCATGAAAATTAATTTGCACCATCTACGCATCAAATTAACGTTTGAAACTCAAAATGGTGCATCTCAATGAATAAAAATGCATCTAATGCAAGTCGTTGCATCTCAAATATGTAGTTTTAGTTCACTTACATCACCACTTTTTATTTTAATTTATTTCTCACTGAATCCATACTATAGTATACTTATATATATTATATTGATTATATATATAGTATATATATATATTAATAGTATTTTATATATATATATACTATATATATGATTTTGTTGATACGATGTACGCATCGTTGACCATACTTTTCGGTATAGTAATCGAGCGACGCAATTTATAGGTCGTGATCGTGTTCGTTGATTTTTCGTGGATTGTTTCGATTAATTGATCTTCAGCTTCGATCAAGGTGAGTTCATAGCCTCGCTTTTAAGTGTTTTAAATGTTTTTAAACCCGCGAGGGGGATACTTGCTTGTTTTGAAAATGAGAACGCAATGTGTTTTGATGCTAAATATGATTCCATGCACTATTGAGTATATGCCTCTGTGTGACCGTTAATTGCCTTGTTGATGGTGAATGCTAATGCATTAAAAAGATCTATTGGGTTTGACAACCCTGTCCAGGGTATGAATCCGAAGGTGAGTACCCTGTAACGGACATTTTGTAGTTAGTATTAGGAGAAGTGGCATACTTTTCGGACATAATTTTGTCCTACGGGATGAATGTGTTAAATTTCGGTACATGGGCTCATTATTTGGAAATCATTATTTTTATAACTTGTCTTACGAGCAATGTTATATGTTCTGTTGAACCAAATATGCGTTCTAACTGGTTATTTGTAAACTCTATGAATTCACTTAACGTTTTGTTGACGTTTTTAAGCATGTATCTCAGGTTAGGTATTGTTGATGGCTTGGATGGGACGGAATGCGGATATCAAGGACGGTGCCTTGGTGAAGCAGTGTCATAAACTAAATTAATGTTTTAGAAACCAAGTCGTGTTGTGACTTTTAGAAATAAATTTCTATGTTGGTATTGGGACCTATGTCACTCTGATCTTTCTAATAAATGAAATTGTGTTTTAAAAACATATATTTGAACGTTTACTGGGACTCGTGTGCATGTATTATGAAGTAGCACCCCAAATGTTGTATTCCGCTGCGTATCGTAGTTTGGGGGTGTTACAAGTTCATTCTTTAGACATCAATCAAGGTCAGTTTAAAAAAAATGATTTTCAAATTAAATAATTTTATTAAGTGATTTCTTACAAAGGAAGTTAACTAATTTAAAAGATTATTAAATGATGAATTTCAAACGTTAGAATGACCTCACCTTTTTCTCTCACCTACTTTAACAGTGCACAGACGACTGTACACTGTTCTAGGTGTCAGAGGCATGTCGAAAGTACTTTCATTAAATACAAAGTTTCACACACATGTTAAAACCTAACCCTAAAAATTCTAACAAATTCACAACTTTCACTTGGTAACTATCAAACCCTCAAAAAAGTGAAAAAGTAACCAATCATATAAACCCATTTCACCATTCATAAATCACTTCTCATAAATCATAAATCCTTCACCAAGAACACACACACAAAACATCAAAACAAATCAAATCATCCAAACCCTAAAAGGCAAACCAAGAACAAAATTCTCCACAACAAGAACAACCCTTTGTTGCTGCTAAACAAGTAGGCTTCAATCTCGAATACATCCTCCTCAACACAAACAATGAGGTTGCTCTTCTCTACCCAGAACACAATAACAAGGATTATTTTAAGTGTGTTCTTGATTTCATTTCCAAATGCTGCCTTAGAAAACCATTTACCAGATCACCTAACATGTATAAGGAATACTTAGCCAAAGCTCTAGAGAACTCTAAGGTTTTCTTCTCAATCCTCAGTGGTGGAATATTTGGAGAAGTAGGGGTAAACACTTTTAGGAATGCCATAGGTACACACTACCTACCTCACTCTAGTGAATATGTTACACCACCATCCATTAATGTTGTTAGGTAGTGGTTTCCAACCATTGGGTACGAGGAAGAAGTTTCAGCAAAAGGAACTATCAGAAAGAGTCTCCTTCCTCCTAGGTGGAGGTTGCTAATGGCACATATCATCTAGTGTTTAGGGGGTAAAACTGGAGGATTTGATCAAATCACAAACAAAGATGTCATTATACTATATAGTCTAGCCAATGGCATCAACATAGACTATGCTAACATATTTTGGGAGGATATCATCATCAAGCTGAAGAAGAAACAAAGGAAAAAGGTTGTTCCCTACACTCGATTTCTCTCCCTACTGATAATGCACAAGATAAAGGAAGGATATAGGGATGATGAGGTCACACTATACCCCACTCAAGTCTTCGGTGTCAACAATTAGGCACTGAAGCCCAACCAACCTAAAGAACCTCCCTTCATAGACCACATGTTGGCTATATGTGCTGCAGACAAGCAAGTGGTCTTTAAAGCTCCCAAAACCTCTTCAAAAGCTGAGAGTGTTTCCCAAGGCACAAAGCCTGGAGCTCAAACTGGACACAAGAAGCCTTTAACTTCTTCAAAACAACCCTTTGTGTCCAGCAAAGAGGCAACAAAAGGTGGGTCCTCTAAGGCACCCACTGGTTCCAAAACTGGCTATTCTAAAAAGAGAAAAGAGTCTAGCTCGGCCATGGACTCAAACCCAAGCCAACCTTTAATTTCCACACCTATGGATATTGGAATGCATAAAGAGGACCAGCAAGCAACTGGTGGCCCAACCTCTTTAGGGGTCACCAGTGAAGCAAGAGCCAACCCTCAGCTCAGTAGTGGTATGCCAATATTTAATTTAAATGAGGCAATTTATTCAGCATCGTTCATTATTCACTTTGGGTCTGCATTAGGAAATGATGCTTTAGCAGCTTCCACAGCTGAAGCTGATCCTGGAAATTCTGCTCCTAGTGATTTTGTACCTCAACAACAGGGTATAAATGAAGGAACCAAAAACACTTTATATGATCACTTATTTGCAGGTACTGACCCACATGTTCTTGCAGACCAAACCAAATCTGTTAGTAAATGGTTGGAAATTGTCCTCACTCAAAGCTAAACCCTCCTTTCCTAATGTGGAACAACTCAAAGAGCTACTGGTAAAGTCCTTAAAAACTGAATTCTCAAATATTCTATCTACTCATGACTTCAACACCTCTTTACCAATTGAGCTAAAGGATCTTCCCTCGAAGTTCAATGACCTAACTGAAGAGGTAAAAGGGTTAAAGAATCAAGTTCACAACTTATTAATTAAGCTCGCTGGAGATTTGAAAGATATTCCCCCCAAGCTGGAAGATTTTACAAAGACTATCACTAGTCTTACACCACAAATTGCAGAACTGAAGACACTTCAGTAGGAACTGCCAGCTGAATTTCTTGCCGTGCCATCACAAGTTGAAATGGTTCAGGCTAAACTGAAGACCTTGGATGCTTTTACAAGTCTTCTCAACAAAGTCACAAATGCCTTGAATCGGTTTGCTCAGGCCATTACATCAAAGAAAACTGGGGGTGACAATGTTCCTTCAGCAGGCCAAGCTGGCACTCAACCTGCTGAGGGAGAGATGAACATAAATCAAGCACAATCTCCTAGCTTTTTCAAAAAAGAGCTGAAAAGGAAAATCTGAACAAACAACAACCAAAACCAACAACACCACCCACAACACCAATCATCATAACCACTACAGCTCAAATGCAATCTTCCTTTCCTCAAAGTCTACCAAAAGGCTCCTCTCAAACTGAGGAGGAGCATATCAAGAAAGACAAAGGCAAAAAGGCCTTGTCTTCAGAGGAGGCTATTAAAGAGAGTACTGAAAGTGACTGTGATGATGATGAAACTCGCCTATTGGGATCTTTGTTCGAATCTTCTAGGATAAAGAAAGTAAAGAAGTTTGATTTGTAGAAAAGAGGACGATTCCAGCTTGGACAATTAATATATTCTGAAAACTCTTCACTAATATTTCGCACATCTTCAAGGAGTTTACTCATCAATTCTTGAATATCCTCTTGTTGATATTGCTTGTCCATCAAAGCATCTTTAATTTTGCCAAAACTTTCCCAAGCTATCAATATAACCTTTGGTGTTACTCCAAAAGGTATACGACTAAACTTCCTTAAGAAGGTGCAAACGTCTTTCAAAAAGTTGTCTCTAGCTTCTTCATCATCAATCATAGAAAAATTCCAATATGGAGTAAAACTTTGAGCTGTCATCTCCTTCTTTTCTTGTTGGCTTCCTTTAAGAATTTGCAAATCATCCATAAGTTTAAGAAGCAATTCTTGCATAACTTCAAGTTGATTATGCTCTTCTCTCATAGCTTGCTTAATCTTAAGAAATCTCTCCTCAGCTAGCAATAAAGCCATGCACTTTTCATTAGGAGGTATATGATCATACTCCTTTAAAAAGGCTTGTTTAGCTTCTATTAAGTCTTCTTGAGCTTGCAAAATTTCTTTTCTCGTCTCTTGAGGAGGATAATTGACGGGAAACTGCGGGGGTTGAAATTGGTCAAAACCAGAAAGATTTGAATTATAGAAATCTTGGTTCATCGGTTGACATTGAAAAGTCGCATGAGGACCCCCACAGTTTTCACAACAAAGGTATTGTTGTGGAAAACTCGATGAAGTTTGTGGAAAATAATCAAAGTTTTGATTGGAACACGGGTCCTGATTGTAGACAAACGGGACTTGCGGTGGACAATCATAGCCATGATGGGCATCGTTCCCACATAACTCACAAGAGTATGGCATGTATTGGGGTTGTGGAGGGTGGTTTGCAAAATTTGGAGAATCATTAGAAGAGTACGGAGTTGAAAAATTGATTTGTGTTCCATTTCCAACAGTACAATAAAAACAAACTCCATCATATTCATTACAACCACATTGTTGGCATGTACCCAAAAAACTTTGTTGTTGCAAACTTTGCAAATTTTGTAGGATCTCATTAAGGTTTTGATTGTAGCATGGTTCCGGATTAGAGATAATCGGAATTTGCGGTGGACAATTGTAACCATAATGAGCACCTTTCCCACAAGACTTGCAAGTACATCGTTGACAAAAGATATCGTCTAACGAATCACCACACTCGTAACAACAATTGTGGTTAATTTGTGGAGGACTTTGCGAGGAATTTTCACCGGGGTCTTGATTGACAACGAATGGCTCTCGAGGAGCATTAACAACGTTGGTATCGTCATCGGATGACTCAGAAGTGTTTAGAATTTCGTTTTCATCATGAATTGTATACCAACCTTCATTCAAACACTTTCGCACAAAAGCACAAGGTCGACAATATAGACCATCAACCGGGTCTCCACAAGTTGCACAATTCTGAGGGGGTCGTTGAGACGAGTCGGGTACGGGAACAAGAATCTTGTCTTCAAGACTCCCTTTTGAACAACCACAGTTTCTAGTGTACAAAGCTCCACAAGACATGCATTCTTTAATCGAGAAGAGGGGGTTCAAACGATGATCGAGTGATGCCATAAGAATTAAACAATTTAGAGGGTTAAGAAAAGAATTAAATGGATAAGAAGAAAAAGAAGATTATTTTTGGTTTTTAATCTAATTTTAACGGACAATGAGATAGACAACTTGAACCAAATAATCAAACTTACTTCACGGTAGCTCTTAAAATTTTTACTTTTTAAGGTGAGCCGTATTTCGTAAGTGACACAAATGGTAAATTTTTAAATCTTTTATTCGAGTTGGGAACTTATTGATGGATAATACCTCAATTGAAGGTATTATTTGTTGGTGTTCTTTTACCAACTTTTTAAATTCACAAATTAACTAGAAAAAATTGAAAGAGCAAATATTTTTGTATTTTTGTTTTTAATCTTTTACTTATACTAAAAAGAAAAGAAAAATATTTTTTACTTTTTATATTTTTAATTTTTTTTTGATTTTCTTAAAAGCGTAACTTTCGAAGACGAAAGGTTCTCCAAATCACGATCGACAAACTTCAAACGAAAGAATCTTAATCACAAATCCCCGGCAGCGGCGCCAAAAATTGATTCGTAGAAAACCAACACACGTAATAATAAAATATATAATGATGGAAAATTACCAAATTACCCTTGAGGACAAAGGTAAAAAGGAAAATCTTCACAAATATATATATAATATAATACGTATATTAACCGGGAAGTATGATTCTCGGGTCGTTATTCCCCAACGATTTGTGAAATTGAAACCACGTTTGTTGTTCGGACAATGATTTGAATTGGAAACAAAGATTGATTTGATTATCTACTTCTACAAATTAAAACCCTTAATTTCCAAATTTAAAACCCTTAATCGGGAAATTAAACTTTAACTAAAAACGCAAAACGGGAACCCTAAATGGCAGTTAAAAACCCTTAATTTCCAAATTTAAACCTAAAATGAATTTTTCTTTTTAAAGAGACTCTAATTGACTAAAAAGTAAGTTTAAAGAAAACTAGAACAAAAACGGAATTAAAATGAGCTTAAAAACACGAAAAACGAGAATGGAAACGAATCTCGTTCTTTAAAAATTGAAATTTTGCAATTTTAACCCTACGGGAACAAAACTAATTTTCCTAGAAACTTTACGATAAATTTTTTTTTTCTAAAAAAGAATTATTATTTTTTGATTATTTTTCTATTTTTTATGATTTTTTAAAGTTTTTAATAAAAATAAATGTTTAAAAATACTAAACTAATTATAAAAATTCTAAACAAAATACAGAAAATAGCTTGAACTAAAAGGGACCTAAGAAAAATAAGCTTGATTACACAGCTTATCGGATAAGCTAAATAGGCCAAAACGTATATAAATAATAGATTTTGTAAATCTATAACGAAAAAGACCACAGGGCACGATGGTTAGAGGTGTGTGGTGTGAGGCGTTTATAAGGGTTGAGGATGTTGAGGTCGGGGGTTCGAGCCTTGCTCACCCCCGATTTCCATCTTCCCTTTTTTTTATTTTCGAAAACTTATAAAAGCAAAGTTGTAGATAAGCTATAAACTAACAATTTTTATAAAAGAAGCTTTTTATGAAATCTACTGAATAAGCTAGAAAATGCTTAAAAAGGACAGAAAAAACACTTAACTATATTTTTTTGGCTTTTATCAAATTTTAAGAACTTAAAAAGCTAAAATAAGCTAAAACCTAAGAACAAAAAGCACTTTTATACTAATCTTAACCTAATAAGCTAGAAATGACAGAAATAAGCACTAAAATATAAGCCATAAGCAGAAACATCTCAATAAGCTCATATGAAAGCTTTAAACCAAACAACCCCTAGGCAGACTTTGAGCTTAACTTTAAACTAGCAAATGAGAACTTTAGACAAAATGGCTTAGAAATCCTTAAAGCTTATACTAAAGACTATTTAAAACTGCTTTTTAAAAGTAATTTGAAATTCAATAAGGCTAAGAAAAAGTTAATTGAAAAGACTAATGCAGGCAGACTATTATATTTTTTTGGTTTTTAAGAGTTTTTATGAAAAAGAAAAAGGACAGTTTTGCATTCCTAAAACAGATAAACAAATAAACTTTTTAAGCAAATTTAAGACCTAAGCTATATAGATTAACCTATAAACTACTTGTGCGCTTAAATTGAAAACTGATTTAAAACAGATAATCTATAACCTAAAACTTAACTGTATGCTGAAAACCAGAATCTAAAATCTACCTTATCTTGCTGAAATTTGATGAATAAAAAGGCTGTTTGTAGTCTAAAACTGCTGATGCACTTGACTTGCTAATGAACTAAATCTAAAACCATATCAATGCAGACCCGAGATTATATTTCTAACACTCTTAAAACACAAGTCTAAATGTAAAAACACTGAACCGAGGCAAACCAAGGACTTTGAAACCAAATACAACAAAGTTAAAGCTGAACTAGCCCTCCTCAGCTTAAATGCTTTGACCCCCAGCTCATCCTCAAGTAAAAACAAAGGTCTTATTGCTAAAATGTATGACTGGGATGATGAAGAAGTGTCGTCTGATGAAAATGAAGTGACTGAAGTTAAAGCTCTCATGGCACTCACTGATGAAGAAAGAGTTTTGGTTGGCAAAGAAAGTGCCAGAAATGGTGATTGGACTAAGATTTCTATAAAAAAGGTACACGCTCTTCCTGAAATAGAAGATAATGATGATAGAAAATCCTTTCTAGATTATCTGTGTATTGATCTAAACTATGTTGAAGAACAAAGAAACAATATTTTGTCAAAATATAGAAATCTTGTTCAAGAACTGAATACATGCAAAGAACAGCTTTTGGTATTAAAACAAGCAAAACTTGATCTTCTTACCATGCAACATGTAAACACTGAGATTCTCAAAGAGAATCAAAACTTAAGACTTGAAATGAAAGAGCTAACATCTATTATAGAAATGTGGCTAAACAGTTCTAATAAAGTAAATCAGTGTGTCTATGAACAAATTCCCATTCAAAAGAAGAAAATTCTAGAAATTAACCAACTCACTGAAGATACCTCCAGTTTTGGGTCTAAAGACCCGGTATTTCATAAAATCTTCAGCAGATAACTCAGACATGTCTATTACTAGTAGTAATATACCTAAGTCATCTGAATATGAAGATTCTACTCTACCTAATCAAGATACTAACGAGGTACCTTCAAATGAGTCACAAAGAAACACAACTAATCCGTCAGTTGTTGTCTCTGACTCTTCAGCAACTGATTATGATTCAGCTGATGAATCTTTAGTCTGTAGCACTCCTCTTCTTTCACTGAAGAAGTTGGATGGTGCTGAACCTGTTTCTGGACCAAAGACTATCAAATCAATTTTGAAGTCAAAATCCACATTCAAAGCTGAAACTTTAAAAGGTATCACAATAAACGAACCACCCTCAGCTCCTGCTAGAGGTAAAAGTTCTTCAGCTTCTAAGACTAGTTCAGCTCCTACAGGTAAGTTAAAGAATGTGAAAATGAAAGATGATCCTCTTTTGGCTATTGTAATGAAAGAACTTAATGAACCAAAATTACAAATTAGCAAGAAAAAATAATCTTACTCCAGAAACAAAAATGCTCAACAGGTTCCTCTAAATGCACTTCAAAATAGATACAAAACTCAATTCAAAATGAATTGTGATCTTTGTGGACAAAACAATTATCTCTTTGAGAATTGTTATGAAGTTTTATTTTGTAAAAAGTGCAAAATAACTAATCACAGAACATGTGATCATGCTGAATTTATGTCCTCCATAAATGCAAATCAACATCATACTAGTCAAAGTGAATCTTCATCAAGATCCAAACCTTCAAGGCCTTCAGTATCTTTTCCTTCCTGCATACACTGTGGATATAATGACCATCATTCTAATTATTGTTTATACTATCCCACTTGTGAAATATGTGGAAGCTTTGATCATGACACTCATGGTCATAACAGGATTATTTTTTTAAGAAGAGGAATCAATCCTAGAAACCCTCAACGTGTCACAAAGAATTGTGAAACACGTGGTAGCAATGTTTATACCACATCAGATCACAATGACATTGAGTGGTTTAGGAAAAGAGAAACTCTTCAAGCCAAGAATGCCGAGTCTTTCAAAGCAAGTAAGAATGATTCATCAAGTGCTTTAAGATCAAAGAATCCCACTAAGAGGTGGGTTTCTAGGAAAAACTAACCATCCCAATCCAATTTGTGCAATATAACATATCGTTTTTGGGACAATGGTCGTTCAAAACACAAAGAATTGCACAAATCTTGGAAGAATCATGACATGAAGAAATGTATGAACTAACTCCTCATACACCTCCAAAGGTTATGGTTATGGTATAGTTTTCAAAAAGGAATGTTCAAACAGCATGAACACTGAAACACTTTTAACAACTAAAAAATCTTCATAAAAACTTATGAACAAATCAATTGTTATTAAAGCAGAAATCTCACCTGACCAAAATGGTCAAGATGATCAAATTGATCACAATGATAAAAAATGATCATCTGTTTCAAACTGATGAACTCATTAATGATGATCAGTTTGAACAAAAAAAACATAAATGAAAACCAATTCACTGATAACCTCACAAAACTAAAGGTGTTCAGATCCATGAACTCATCCTCTCCAAATGGAAGATACTTCAGCACATGATACAAATCCAACTCTCTTCAAAAAGGGAGGAATCTGGCATTGTATTCATAAGGCAATAAATCATGATAAAATCCTGCTTCAATTGTAAGACTTGAAGCAATCAGGATCTCTCTTGCCTTTATCACATACACAAATAAACCCCAAAGTTTTAAGAAGTAGTGGAATCCTCAACCATGTCTACAAATTGGGAAAGCCCTTTTCTGGACTTGAACAAGTCTTAAAAGCATGGTTTGAAACTCTCTCACAAACAAATAAGCTTGAAAGAAGTAAGATAAACACCACTCTGTTTATCCTACAAAACTCAAACTGAATGATGAAATGAGAACAAGAAGTGTCCTCACCTACTTCCTTGAAATTCAGATTAATCAGTCTGAAAGAAGCATTTCAATCAACCAAAATGTCAAGGATCTGCTAAAAAAAATATGTCATAAATGGTCCATTAGTGAATACTCCAATAGTATACCCCCTAACAAGTTAGGACCTAATCTGAATGGCAAAGCCATATGTGAGACTCAGCTCAGAGGTATGTTTGGATCATTAATGTACCTAACTATAAGTAGACCTGACACCTAAGTTTCTCTTATCTCTGTGAATAAGATCAAGCAAATCCTAAGGAATCCCACTTTATTGATGCTAAGAGAACTTTCTGATTTCGCAACCTTGGTCCTTAGTATCCAAAGCCTTCATGGTTTGACCTAAAGGACACTCATACTGACTATGCTAAATGCAACATGAACAAGAAAAGTACTTCAGGTACTTGTCTATTGCTAAAAAGGCAATCTTGGTTGATAAAGTGGCTATGTTCTCAGATGAAACTGAAGGTATAGCTACTGCTGGATGTTGTGCCAACATACTATGGACATGTGTCAGCTTATTGACCATGATATCATATGTGAAAAGGTACTCACAGTTTGCAATAACAAGTGCTATTGCAATCTCAAACAATCTAATTCTATACTCAAATCAAGCTTCTGGATAATCATCTTTCAAAAAGATTGATTGATGAACTGGGTATGCTGAACATTGATTCAAAACCTGAAGCTTCAGTAAAGACTGAAGAAAACTGAAGGTTCAACGCTTTATCCAAACTAAACAAATTTTCATATGTTGTCAGTTCAGTTTTTGCATACAACCTTTAACTTGCTTAAGTGAAGTAACTGAGCAATCACATATGTCTCATTCATGGATTTGCATGAGCATGTGTGATTTTGTCGCCTTTGCTGGAGCACAGTCATTGGTTAAATCAAGAACTGAATAAAATTGGTTCAATTACTTCAGTTCAGTTTATAAAATGATTTTATCTAATTCTTCAGCTATCTCTCGAGTGAAGTAATTGAGCTAATTGCATTTTGTGATGTCTGCATCTGTTGCATTATCACTGGGAAAGTCTTGCGGTCCTGCATATACATTTACATAAACCTATGAAATTCACCAACTTTATGTTGACGTTTTTAAATGCAATGTTTTTCAGGAGGTCATTAAGCACGAGGTGCGAAGGATACATTGGTGGTTATATTTTGAAGTCATGCATTAAAGATTTAGTCGCATTACATTTTGTATCTCTGTTATGGACTGGAAATCTTTGTAATAATAACAAGTAAAGCTTTGGGCTTTAGTAACACATACTTTACTAAATCCAATGTATCAGTTTTAAACTACTTTTTGGTCGTTCTTATATTATCTTGTGTTATTGATCTGAGAAGTAACACGCCCCGGACCCTTATTCCGCTGCGACCTAATTTGGGGGTGTTACAGTTGTAAATTATTATTTTTTAACCTTGTCATCCTTGTTCCTCGACTTTGGCCAAAGCTCGCGTTTAAGGTTCGTGTTTTATTTAAATGGGTACAAGTTACATTTAAATTAAAATGCTACATAGAGTTTTTACTAGTAATGAAAAAGAAAAAAATATATGGCATGCATATTTAGCCACCCTAGCCGACGCCTAGGGTACCCAACACACTCAACAAGTTTTGATTTCCTATACATGCAAGTAATGGTGGCATTGTTGCTTCCCATTTTGGATAAAAGACCTACATTAACTCATAAAACTCATAGTTCAAAAACTTGGCTCTCTCCTCCTTGTCCTTGGGTTCGGCCGAGTACCACACACACACATACAAACTATTTTTCCAAGCTTTGATCATTTAAACCTATTCAAACATCACCCAAAGATGATCTAGATTCACCAAAAATAAAGTTTTAGCTTGTTTTCCTTTCCCTCCTTTCTTTTTGGTTCGAACGAAGCAACAAACACCCCTACCTTTGGTGTTTTAATTTTTCTAGTCACTCCACATTGTTTAGGAGGTTCATTTATAATCATCTATGAAAGAAAAGTGCACATGCATTGAGGATTATTGCATGTTTAAGTTTTGAATGAAATAAGAAGGTTTTGGTGTAGGTGGTAAATAAATAACTAGCGAGGAAGGTTTTTGTACAAGATTTAATTTGTGAAAAGATGATGTTCTTGGGTTGGGTTGTGGTTCGAACCGGGTAAGGCACCAAAAGGGTGTGGTGTTTGCTTATAAATATTTCGGGTCACGTTGGATTGGTTTGGATTTGATTTGGTTCGGTTTTGGTTTGGGTTTTGGGGGTCGAAGTCACGGCAAAGGAACAAAGGAGGCAAGTGTGACCATTTATCGAGTCCGATCTTGCTTGTCATAGCATTGTAAGCACCCTTTATGTTTTTGTCTTGTTCGTCTTCGTTTATTAAATAATTATTAGTCGTTGCATGTGATGGAATCGATAAGATCTTGCACCGATTAGTTAGTTGATGTTATATAATATTTGAGCAAGTTAAATGTGAGTTATAGGCCATATTAGATATGCCGCAAGTAAGATTTTTGGTCAAAAATGAGTTTTGGCGTGATTGGGAATAGATATATTTTGTGCAGAAACTTTGGCATGGTAAACGAGGGTCGAGATTTTATAAAATCTGATTTTAGAATTTAAATATGATAAAGCTTACTTAGACGATCGTTTTGATATAAGATGGAGCTTCTAACTCCTAATAACGAAAAAGTTAGAGCTAAAACGAGATATATATTTTTGACGTAAAATTCAGCACTTGTAGATAATTGTGTTTGCTGTCAGGAAATTAAACGCTCGTTTTGAGCACTTTCGAGTCCGTTTCGGCCTTCCGGCAAAACACAAAAGTTGCTCAGAATGATGTTTTACTTTGCCGCGAGGCTCGCTAGTATTAAAATCGAGTAATAACGGGTCAAAACCCAAGGTCGAAGTCTGCGTTTTTATTAAAAATGTCTTAGTTCCTGCAGAAACTTGCAGGGGCATTTTGGTCATTTTTTGTCGAGTTTCGAGTCTCGGCCAAAACTAAAAAGTTGCCCGGAATGTCGTTTTACATAAAATCTCTTTTTAGTCCGAGTCATGAAAATGTGATATAGCGGGTCATTTGGAGTGGGCCAGATTTAATTATACATATGTATAAAAAGTCAAATTCAATTAAACTCTAACGTTGACTTTTGAAAGTCAACGGGTTAATACTAAACTTGTCGGGAATAATAAAAGCAACTAAACGCTATTATTACTAAGAGTAGGACATTTTAAACTTAACGATTGATACAGATAAAGTAGATTATAAAAATAGTGACATTTGGAAAATTGAAGTATCAGATCGGTGTAAGTAATTAATTTAATGTCGAGGGTTCGACGAGATGAATTAATATTATTATAAATATAATTGGATAACGAGACTTACTAAATACGATAACTTTTCGAAAATAATAACTTTCCTAAAATAGAAAGTTTCCTAAAATAGGAAGTTTTCAATTAAGCGAAGTATAATATGAATAAAAGAACGATCGTAACCTAATATTGTGGGGTTTTAGGATCTAAGGCACAAATGGATTTCTCATCACATGTGTATATATATATATACTATATATAT
>BQNB010145531.1:2894-15831 GCA_026074375.1 Tanacetum coccineum
AACTGATTGTAGTTCTTATCACAAAATTCCCTAAGAGCTGCATCGGATGCGGGCTCATTTGGGTTTTCTTGTGATTTCTATTTTCCTATTCCCACCGTGTTTCGCACGGCGGACGTGTTTGTAGTAGGAGAAGGACCAGAACGCGTGCTCATGGTGAGTATTTTAGGGAACGTAGTTGCGTTCGAGTCCCACGGATGGCGCCAACTTGTTAGTACAATTTGTGTTATGGGTTTGAATGGAGTCTGGATCGCTTGTTGGGCCGAGCCAGCAAGCTGTAAGTGGGTTGGATCTTGTACTAAATCAAGTGATTTGGATGGTTTCCTGCACATATAAAGATAAACCGTTAGTCTTACCGTGTGGATGGACCCCACGATTAGACTCCGGCGTGAGAGTAAGAGACCATGTTGTCAGATTTATGTGTGTCAGAGTGAGAGAGTAATGTGTACCTTTTTGGAATGTATGATGACTCTTATTTATAGGTGAGTGGTACTAGGGTTTCCTAGTATTTCGCGCATAACCTGTTAGTGGTCAGAGTGGGACCCTTGTCGGGCAAGGATCTATGATAATCGTGATTGCCGCAGTGAACTAACGTCCGCGGACGTTAGTTAGTCCGCTTAGTAGCCTTGCGAAAGCGGTCTAAGGATAGTCCGCGTCCATCTTAATACCTCCGGACCAGTGCCAGTGTAGTACTTGGGCTTAGTTCCAGTCCGTTATGCTTATTTCTTATTTAATTGGGCTAAAGCCTTATCTTAATAGTTTGTGCTTGGCCCAAAGTCATGTTGGACTTCCTATACGTCATCAGCTAATATGACATGCTTGATATACTTTGGCCATTTCCGCGTGCGTTATTACTTTCCGCCAAAAAAAACAATTTTGAATTTTGATATGTTTGTCGTATCAAGTCATCGGTATCAACTTGACCAATTTTGATATGCAGATTTATGAACAAAATACATTAATCTGAAAAGATCTTCCCTCCTCTCGTAAGTAGAAAGTTCTTTCTTTCGTTTGATTTTTTGGTTTTTTTATGTATTAACAAGTGTCCTCTCAAAATCTTTGTTAAGGATTTTTCTATGCAACCGGCCACCAGCACAAGAACTTGTGGCGAGGGATTTGCATGACAATGTATGGACATTTCGTCATATATGTCGAGATAAGTAATCCAAATTATTGAATACATACTGAACCCAAGAACAATGCAGCACTGTATGCCTTTTATTTGGGTGTGATCTCTCAAGAACTTTTTTTCGTGCTTATATAAAGAAAACTTCTTTAAACTTTAGGGCAACAAAAACGTCACTTGCTCACGACCGGTTGGAGTCTCTTTGTTAGTGGAAAGAGGCTTTTTGCAGGAGACTCAGTCTTGTTTATAAGGTAACGCCGTATTAAAGTTTGTGCACTTGTTTGATGTGTAATGTCTGATATATGCATCCAAGCCATATATTTTTAATCATAAACAGGGATGAAAAGCAACAGCTTCTATTAGACGAGCTAACAGACAACCAGCAAATTTATCGTCATCAGTTTTGTCAAGTGATAGTATGCATATTGGAATATTACCTGCTGCTGCCCATGCGACTGCAAACAACAGTCCTTTCACTGCTTTTTATAATCCAAGGTAATTATTTCACTTTTTTTGGGAAAAAAATTAGATTACAAGCATGAATTTGACCTTAATCATCATTACTGTTCGTGTATATGTCCGGACGTCAGGTGCCGGACAACATACTCTTCTCCGGATCAGTCCGAGGAGCTTAAACCTTTATGGCAGGATATCAGAGAAGACACCCTATTACCCACGATACATGTCTTTATGCAGAGGTTCTCCCTTAAACCCTTGGGTAATAAGGAGAACGCCGCCAACGCCGCCTAATCCCAGATATTACGGGTAAGATCTAGCATGAAAGCTCGTGCCTAGTTTCTATGCTAGGCATAGGCTGTAGGCGCCCCCTTTCCAGGTACTATAAATACCCATTCGCATTTAATTAATACACACACATGCTTTAATTTCCATTTATTACACATGCACTTATTAGCTCCAATACTTATCCTCACGCCAGAGGGTCTCGGGTCAAACCTGGGGCGAGGCTAACGCGTGTTCTTGGCATGCGTTTTTGGATGATGGTCAAGACGGAAGAGTCGGGAACAAGAAGGTAATAACTGTCCAAGATTCCTTCCTTACTGCAGCTTTCAAAGAAATGGTTAACTACATCATATCGTGAATCAACTCGTTTCCATCCATCTTAATTTAATCAAGATTTGATGGAACTTTAAGAAGAAAACCAATAATAATGCTCTTGTTTTCTTGTGATCATGTAAAAGTATTGTGTGTTTTTGTGAGACTCGGGTACATAATATGTAATGTTTAAGAAAACCGCTAGTGTATTAATAGTAGTCTCATGATAGAAGATGGGGTGGGTAATCAAATCAATGCACATGATATGTTTTATGTTTTCAATCATGATGAATGGTCAGGTGAAACCTTTGTACATTTTAGGTACAAACAAGGAGAATCCTTGCCAAACTTTGAGAATTGTTGCCAAACTTTAAAAATTATTGATGCTCTTTTACTTCATCACCCACCAAACCATGCTTAGTGCCATCATATCAAGTTAATCCAAGTTGATGGACTGATTAATGACACTACTATTTTATGAAAAATACAAGGTGAAATTAGTTGTTACTCTATATATTTGTTCGTTTTTAGCCCTTTTTTTCTTTCTCACAAAACTTTTATCTAATATTCTTGATTGATATTTATAACAAAATTTGCATTACAACTCTCAAAATAATTATTTTTAATTTGTGCTTAGAAGTAGGGAAGTGATTTGCATATTCTTTTTTTTTTTTTTTTTTGAACGGCAAATTGAAATTAATAAAAAAACTAGCAAGAAGCTAGAAAATTACAAGGATATGGATTTAGGACATTTCATCCAGGAAATCCAATCAATATTGTTTTTACATCTATTGGAACACCAAGTAAAAGAGTACGAAACAATATCATCAAAAAGAAGCTCCATACGCGGATGAGAAGATCCAAAAAGCACTTGGTTGCGGAATTTCCAAATCATCCACCACATAACATAAAAGACCCCTTCTAGCATTTCCTTTTGAGCTTTAGAAAACCGAGTAGTTTTGAACCAAGCAATCCATTCTTCGTAACAAGAAAAATCTGGAATATCAATTTCCCACCATCGAGCAATTTTACGCCATAAAGTCCGAGCTAAATTACAAGAGTAGAAAAGATGCGAGCATGATTCTCCAGCTAAACCACAATTTGGGCATATAATAGAAGGAATATCAATCCCACGAAGTGAAAGGTTAAGTCTCGTGGGGAGCTTATCCAAACAAACTTTCCACGCTAAAATATTTACCTTTATTGGAACCACTTTCACCCATCTAGTAACGTCACCAACAAAAGGTAAAAGAATATCATCAATAAATGTTCTAGCCGAGTGAACAGAAAACTCACCAGAAGATCCAAGAAGCCATGCCCATCGATCATTGGAAGGAGATAAAGATATAGACCCAACAAGTTCAACTAGATGGTGAAGCTGCTCTTCTTCCACCCCTCCACGGGGGTTTCTACGAAAAGAAGCAACAAACGAAGCATCAATGAGTTTATCTGCAACCGTAATACCTTTTTTGAGCTCCAACGCATATAAACGAGGAAAAGATCTGCTAAGGGGGACATCATTAATCCAACAATCTTCCCAAAAGAGAGTGTTCGCACCGTTTCCCACTTTCTTTTTCAAAAGCGCAAGAAGGTTAATACCTTTTGCGGACAAAGAATTGAGCTCTTTCAAGATACAATTCCAAGGGGATAAACTGGAAACCGAACCTGTGTGAACAAAAGGAGAACGATTGCCATATAAAACAGCAATAAGACGATGCCAAAGGGATGCATCCTGCGAAAGAAATCTCCAAACCCACTTAAATAATAAGGATCTATTAAGCGCAAAGAAGCTGGACACACCTAGCCCTCCTTTTTGTTTAGAAGCCAAAATTTTGTTCCAACTAATCATAGAGAATCTCTTTTCATTTATATCGGCACCATTAAAAAATTTTCTGCGAAGGGATTCCAAGTCACGAAGAACACCCAAAGGAGCTTTATAAAGCGACATATGATAAAGAGGCAAGGACGTAAGGACAGACTTGATTAACGTAAGACGTCCACCAACGGAAAGAGTCTTAATTTTCCATTTTGATAATCTGTTAGAAACCTTACCAATTATCTCATCCCAAGCCTTTCTCCTAGAAGGAGACATCCCAACCTTGACACCAAGATAAGAGAACGGAGTGGAAAAAGTAGAACACCCAATAATGTTAGCTGCCGCAAGAACTTCCTCATTAGAGACTCCAATGCCCATGAGTTTACTCTTAAGAATATTGATTTGAAGACCCGAAGCCAAAAAGAAGCATTTGAGCATACGAACTATGGTAAGGATGTTTGCTCTATCCCATTTGCCAATGAAGACTGCGTCATCAGCATAGAAAAGATGAGATAACGTCAACGAATCATCAAATCGGATACCCTTAAAAAGATCAGCATTTATGATATTATTGAAAGAAAGATGCAAACTTTCCATAACTAAGATGAACAAATAAGGAGATAAGGGGTCTCCTTGCTTCAAACCCTTGTGGAACTTAAATTCAGCGGTCGGACTACCATTAACAAGAATAGATCCCATAGCCGACGAAAGACATCCTTGAATCCATCCTCTCCATTTAATGCCAAACCCAAAGTTTCTTAAAATAATATCTAAGAAGTCCCATCTCACAGAATCAAAAGCCTTTTCAAAATCCACTTTAAAAATCATGGCTTTCGATTTATGAGCTTTGCACCAAGAAATAAGCTCATTTAAGATGAAAGGACCGTCAAGAATTTGACGGTTGGATACAAAAGCAGATTGAACATCACTAATAAGCTCAGATATTACCATCTTAAGACGATTAGCCAAAATCTTAGAAACGATCTTGTAAAAACACCCAATGAGACTAATTGGCCTGTAATCTTTAACAAACTTCGCATCATGTTTCTTAGGGATTAGAGCAATGAAGGATGAATTACATCCAGGAGGGAACTTACTTGAGATGAAAAACTCACGGATCGCATTAACAAAATCATGCTTAAGAATATCCCAAAAAGTACGAATAAAATCAAATGAGAAACCGTCCGGACCTGGCGATTTATTGGTTCCGCAATCCCAAACCGCTTTCTTGATCTCATCAAACGTAACATCACACTCCAAGTCATCCACCTGCTCAGAAGAAAGCTTTTTGAACAAATGACAATCAATATCAATACAAGGACCAGAAGGACTCTCAAATCGATTGGCAAAGTGCATGAGAAATTCGTTTTTAACCTTGCAAGGTTCGTCAATCCAATCTCCATCTATGAGAACACCACGAATAGCAAGTTGCGATCTTTTCTTATTAATTATCCCTAAACACACACACATGGGAATTTTCATCGCCTTCAATAGCCCATCTCACCTTAGCTTTTCTAGCAGAAGTCTAAATGAGTGACTTTTGTTAAATTGATGAAGCTCCTTTAAGCGTGAGAAATCCTTTTCAGTGACGCTAACTCCTCGTGCTTAAGTCCATTATCGAATATCTTGTCAAGATCATACAACCGACTTTTGATAGAAAAGCAAGTATCATAGACTTTATATAATCTTTACACCACTCTTTTATTGAAGCTTTAAGTGGCCTGCGGAGCTTTTTCTTTAAAAGAATAATCTTATTATAGAATTCATTAAACTTGAATACTCCATGAATCCTTAATGAGTTTATCAATAACCTTTCTTGTGAAACAAGAATTGATAGACACGAAATGGGATGCCCCATAATCAGTAACAACTTCCGCGCTATGATGGGTTCTGTGATCGGAAAGATGCCTGTCAAGAACAATAGCTGACAGAGAATAAATTTCAGAAGTAAAACCTTCAGAAATCTACAACCTTCCAATTTACTCATTTTCTTGCCGATTTGATAGCCAAGTTAACTTATATCCTTCAAGGGGAAGATCAATAACCCAGCAGTAGAGCATGAAGTGATTAAAAGCATTGGCGTGTGGCCCGTTTTCATTAAAAAATCGTCCCCAAACCTTTCTTGTTTTGATCTAACATCATTGAAATCGCCTAAATAATGCATTACTCCATCCAATTATCATAATAATGTGAGTAATATATTCCCAAAGAGATTTCTCTCAGAGATATCCTTGTGGCAGCATAATAACACCAAACATAACCTTAGTAGCATAGATAGCCAAGTACCAAACGAACCGCCAATAAAAAAGGGGGGGGGGACAAAATGAATGCAATATGTGGTGGGCAATTGAGCGTTATGACGAATGCTATTATGGGGTGTTCGCACTCACATAATTCCAACCCTGACAAGCACAACAGAAGACTAAAAGAAAAATCCGAAAAAGAATTACCCCATAAATCTTGCGAGAGCAAAAAAATTCAAAATGCTCTCCCAACTTTGTTTCTTGAATACAACAAAGTTAATCTTATTCTTTAGATGTTTAACTCCCAATCCACTGTTTCTGGCTGATTGTGCGCAATACCTTGAATGTTTTAAAGACATAACATTATTCATTTAAGAACCATGGAATCTCCATGAGAGGCTACAATATCCTCTAAGTTTTTTCTGGCAATCCGCCATGAGTGTATCCCATAGTTTTTTCCGACTTTCCCACCAAGTTTTTTCAATAAACATCCGATAATTGCGTCCTCCTGTTTTAAGGCTAAAGAGCAAGAGCCGGTATTAAACTGCCACTAAACATTTGAGATCCCCTTATATTAGGACTGATATCAAATGCACAGCAAGATTACCACTACACAACCAACATTACCTCTTGAGTGAAACCAGGAGGGTGAGAAAGGATCGCTATCCTGACCCGGACTCTTTATTGATCGTTGCTTATTAAGAATGTTTGTAAATACAAAGGATCGTTCTGCGATCTTATCTTGAGAGTTCCTGTTCATTAATAAACGTTTTCCGATATCTACATTCATGAATCTAATTACTTTTGAAAATGATCATACGTATCCCCCAGTAATTGAATTATATTTGTCGTCTCCTACTGAATTCATCATCGAGAAGAAGATTCACAAAACATTCATCGTCTAGTTCATGAGACCATTGGTTTAGTTAACTCTAATTCGAGAATCCAAAAACTTTCCCTTTAAAAATGATTTTGTACATCCATTGATAATAGTACTGAACCTTGTAGTGCACACAGACTTTTCTGTACGGCAACTGAACTATCCCTCTACCAAATCGACAGGAGTCAAAGTTAACCCCAAGGAGACACAATTTTAGAAGCGCTTTGTTGTTCCAAAGCACACATAGGAGATCCCCTTCTATAGCAATCCAAGAGCGAGGGGGGTGGGGGGTCTGGGGAGGGGAGTGTCGGGGGGGCGCACAAAAAGAATTATAGGCATATACCAAGTTATCATAGAACCTATTCAATACACCAACATGATTAATCAATTTTCCTTCTTGGAAGCACAAGATTTGGATTGGATCAGACCCAGTACCCACCAAGATAAGAGATCTTTATGTCACAATCCCTCATCGTTAAGGCGAGGAAGAAAGGTTTAGATAGAGCGTAATATCCTTAATTTTCCCATACAACACAAGAGAGATCCTTGGATGATAAGCAATCATACATCAAGAGCAATAGCAGGTGAGGAATCAAGAATCATATTAGAAAATGACAAATTATTAGGCTGGTTCGATTTCAACACAGTAAGCAAACTAATTATTCTGGTTCTTTATTCCCATTCGTTGGACCTAACATTAGTCCTCCTTTGAACCCACCGTAAATGCTATCATCACTCTCGAATTATGAATTTCCTCGCCATTCAAAGGTGGCCATGCCAAATCGTGCCCTTATTTGCCTGTAACTTATAACGACCAAGCCCATACCGTATGGGGGCAGGTAGAATTGAGGCGGCCATACATTGCTTTCCTCTTTACTCTCTTAAATGGATTCTCACATATTCTCTCATCATATCTATATCTCCTTTCTGTCTTATACTCTATATATCTCTCAATATATCTCATACAACACCTCTTATGTACCACATTCCTTTGATCCTTCAGTGGAATGAAAGATCAACAACCAGTCCCATATGGGGTGGGTAATCAAATCAATGCACATGATATGTTTTACAGTATGTTTTCAATCATGATGAATGGTCAGGTGAAACCTTTGTACATTTTAGGTACAAACAAGGAGAATCCTTGCCAAACTTTGAGAATTGTTGCCAAACTTTAAAAATTATTGATGCTCTTTTACTTCATCACCCACCAAACCATGCTTAGTGCCATCATATCAAGTTAATCCAAGTTGATGGACTGATTAATGACACTACTATTTTATGAAAAATACAAGGTGAAATTAGTTGTTACTCTATATATTTGTTTGTTTTTAGCCCTTTTTTTCTTTCTCATTAAACTTTTATCTAAAATTCTTGATTGATATTTATAACAAAATTTGCATTTCAACTCTCAAAATAATTATTTTTTATTTGTGCTTAAAAGTAGGGAAGTGATTTGCATACTCTTTTATTTGATTGGTACACCCCGAAACATGTATCAAACAATTGTATTATAAATATAAACTGTTTTAACTGTTTGTACATTGAAATGTGAGAATCAAATTTGTGAGTGTGTACTTTACTTAAAAGTGGCATATTAATCATTTTCTTTTTAAAATGGTAACTTTACCCATAGGGTAGTGTATTTTAATATATTTAATGATGATTTTTTTAACTAAAATATTACCCTTTTATACGAGAGCAAAGCAAATGATCGAGTACTAGGTTTGGCAAAACGACGTCGTTTAAAGGGAAGGTTGATCGTTTAAGACTCGGGTTGAACCAAATGACACCGTTTGAGGGTGAAACACAGTCGTTTTGAAATGACCAGTGGAGATTAATCTAATTGCCTAAACTAAACAACGTCGTTTTGATGGCTTTGGTCACATTTACACCGACCAAATAAACCAGACATGTACGCAAATAAAAAAACACACACACGCACAAACAAGAAACACTCACAGGAAACAAAATTAGACACGCACTTGGTAACAAAAATCGAGGCACACACAAATTGTAATCGATCTCGAGCAAGAACATTGAAGTGAAAATCGTTTGTTGCATGTAAGTGATGGCTTTTGTTAGGTTAATTCGTTTTAATTGTTATGGTTTTTTAATTTTACTTAATTTAGACGTTTAAATTTGGAATTGTTTTAGGGGTTTTGGTCGGCACAAGGAATAGGATATTTGATTATGATCGACATTTCGGGGTGTTAAGGTTTGTGTTGATTGTTGATTCTTTAGATAAAGTTGTTGCATGATATAAGTGCCATTTTTTTAAAGTTTACAGTTTAAGGTTTCAGGTATGTTGTTTTTTCTTGAACAAGTTCAAATCTATTATGCGATACCACGACTTGATTTTTAGTTGGCGACTCAAATGATTTCAATATTTTTTCTTTAAATTTCGGGGTTTTTAAAAGTTTTTGGTTTTTTATGCAATTAAGATGATCTGAAGACGTGGGTATTGTTGCATTGTTAGTTTATGTGAAGTGGTGATCATTTACGATCCCACGAGTCTTGTAATAGTTCATCTATGTAATAGTTAGTCTCGAGTCTATCGAGTTTGGGCTTTAAGGTAATATTGCCTACGTTACGGACCTAGCCCATACCAAAGCCCAACACAAGCTTAATACTCAGCCCATTAAGCCTTCTAGGGGCCGGCTCAACCGTCTCCGAAAGGTTTAAGGTTTTTCTACTATAAATAGAACTCTCTTCTCATGTGGAGAGCGTGTGTTGTCATTTCTCTTATTTATTATTTATTTATTTATTTTTTGATTTACCTGGGTTCCGACTTGACATTGCAAGCCGACTAATCCCAGGGCGACTATCGTTTTGGATAGCCCGGAGTCATCGCAGGTGAACCTCCATTTCTCTTATTTTTATAATACAAACATCTTCTCTTTTCTCTTCTTGTTACCGACTTCACCACCACACTCTCTCTCTCTCTACATTTTCTTTTTTTTGGTAAAGGGTTTTACCCCGGTAAATATATTAACTAAAAACAATTAAGTACAAATGAAATATGACTGAAGTACAACATTAACCTCAAGTTACAAGCAGCTTGATAAACTAGTGTTTATGACATGCCATAAACACAAACAAAACCTAGAAACACATTAAAAAATAACGACAACTAAGCTAGACATGAACCAAGATGAGAACATAAAATCAAGTGAGCATCCCGCGAACAAGCAGCAATAGAACAAGAGCAAAGACAATCTCTACATTTTCTTTCTCTCTCTCTTTAGATTTTAGCTTGTGTGTGCTTGATACAATCATAGCTAGAGACCTAACATGTCACATCATAGCCATAAAATGATTTTCTGGTGTGTGTTAAAATAATCATTCTTGTGATTTTTTTTAGTTCGAATCATTATTGAGTTAGACTTAGGGGATGCTTCTTTTTTCCTCTAATGCCTCTTAATGAGTGAGCCCAACCCTTATTGCTTCTTATTGGGTAGACAACAAAAACCACTTTCTCTTGAATAAGAGGCAAAACTAAACATATATATCAACCCCTTAATCTAATAGGTATTATTGCGAGCGTTATTAAACGAGCTCAATTAACAAGCTATTAACGAGCCCAAAATATATATATTACGAGCCGAGCTCGAGCCAAGTTTAAGCCAAATTAAATTTTCATTTTCAAATGTATACAAACGCGAGCCGACTCGCGTGTGTGCCGAGCCCGCTGCCCATATTACATGTCACGAGCCGACTCGAGCTAAAAAATTAAGGCTCGCACCGTATCCGAGGCTCGCTGGCTTTCGAGCTTTATAAGACTTAAACGAGCCGAGCTCGAGCCTTAGCGAGCTCGAGCTCGGCTCGGCTCGTTTCCACCCCTAGACTCACATCATAGCCATAAAATGATTTTCTAGTGTGTTAAAATAATCATTCTTGTGATTTTTTTTAGTTCGAATCATTATTGTGTTAGACTTAGGGGATGTTTCTTTTTTCCTCTAATGTCTCTTAATGAGTGAGCCTAACCCTTATTGCTTCTTATTGGGTAGACAACAAAAACCATTTTCTCTTGAATAAGAGGC
This sequence comes from Tanacetum coccineum, assembly GCA_026074375.1. Classification (NCBI taxonomy): domain Eukaryota; kingdom Viridiplantae; phylum Streptophyta; class Magnoliopsida; order Asterales; family Asteraceae; genus Tanacetum; species Tanacetum coccineum. The sequence continues at coordinate 14,053 of BQNB010145531.1, forward strand.
AAAACTAGACATATATATCTACCTCTTAATATAAATAAAAAAAACAAGCCCTTAGAGTTTCTTTTGATTTTTTCTTTTGCTTTTTAGACCTTGTACACTTGTGTAGGAAACCTTACATGTTGTGTTAAAGGTTTAGAAACAAAAACATACAAAGAAACACGATTTAAATCGGTAAAGTTTTGATTTTTTTTATTTTTTTGTATTACCGAGTTCTACAAGTGGTTTAAGGTACGAATTCTTTAAAAACCTTGTTCTTTATCGGGTTTGAACAATTAAGCAGACGTTTAAGAGTTTATCATTTAGAACAAAGTTGTACAAAAAATTCTATCTCAAAGTCATGATTTTTCACGTTTAAGCAAGGATTAGGTGTTCAATTTTTCCCATTTGCTCTTAATCTGGTAAAGCCTGAATCTAGAAAAGCGCAACAACCGGTCTTAGGCCAGCTCTATAAAAAGACACTAAGGGGCTGTTTGGTTTGTAGATGGGTTTGGATTAGGATTTGGATTTGGATTTGTATAGGTTTTGAATTAAATGAGGAGAGAGAAAATAAATTATTGATAAATTTATTTTATATATTTGTTTAAAATAAAAAAGAAAAAAAGAAAAAGAAAAATATATTTTATGTGGTTGAAAAAAAACATTAATTAAAATATACTTTTTGATTGGACATATTTATTAAAACCCACCAAGTTAGGATGGATTGGGATTTTGCAATCAACACCTTGCGTCAGAGGTATGAAAATGTACCAAACAATGCTTTAGCATAATCTTTGAGCATTGGGTACCAAATGGGCCCAGCTTTTGTTCTAAAACTGCATAGAGGTGTTGTACATAGAAAATGGAAAAGAAACAAAAAACTGAACAAACTGAATTTTGATGTTGGAAGGTCGGCTGGAAGCGGTATAAATGTCTAGTGGTTTGTGTCAAACAAATATTCTATATGCCCACTCAAAACGATACTTGATGACTAGAGAAGGTAATGCTGAAACTGACATATCCTGAAAAAACCTTCTTTAAAAACCACATAATATAAACACCCTCACATCCTTTATAAACTAGAAGGTTTGGGCATATATGTGATGGTCGGGGTGTAAACGAACCAGACGAACACAAACGAAGCTTTGTTCATGCTCGTTCATTTAATTTTAAGCAGACAAATAAACGGTCACAAACGCTTAAACGGACGAATTTTCTTGTTCATGTTTGTTTATTAAAAAAAAGAGTCGTTCATGTTCGTTTATGTTTGTTCATTAAGAAACTAAACGAACCTTAAACGAACATAAACGATCGAACATAAATGAACGTAGAAAATAAACATAAAATATTATCAAATTATGTGTAATATTATGTTTTATAAGTGTTGTTTTATTTAAACATACCAGATTTAAAAGTATACAATTAAAAGATAGTGATATACGAACATAAACATATAAATGAACATAAACGAACGTTAATGAACGCATAATCGGACGTTCACGAACATAAATGAACGAACGTGACTTGTGTTCATGTTCGTTCATTTAACTAAACGAACGAAAAATAATGTTCATGTTCGTTCATTTAATAAATAAACGAACATGAACGAACTTTTTACCGAACGGTTCATGAAATGTTCACTGAACGTTCAGTTCGTTTACAGCCCTAGGTCTTAGTTTATCAACGCCTGTGGATACCACATCCTTATCAACCATATGCGACGGATATAGACGTGCGCAAATCGGTTAACCAGATCGGTTCGGTTTGAGTCAAACAGGAACCAGTTTCGGTCAACACGGAGCC
>BQNB010145532.1:0-11007 GCA_026074375.1 Tanacetum coccineum
GGTTGTATAGATTGTAGAAAAGTTTTGTATGGATTGCTTAGGATGGCTTATTTTGGCCGTGGCTTATTATAGAGAGAAAGGGAGAAAGAAATAATTTTTGTTAAGTGTAAAGTTGTAAGAAACTTTACTTATGCATGCATGTTTATATATAGGAAGGAAAATATCTTATTAACCTAACCATGGTTACTTTCTAACCCTTACACAAGGTTAAATTGCCAAGTGGTTCATGGTGTAAGAGATGGTTCCCTAGATCTTTCTTAATATCTAGATATTATGGACAAGTTGCTAATCCTTGGTCCTATCATCAAAATTTCGGCATATATACATATATGTGATGTTATTTTGATTATTTTGGGTATTGGGTATAATCGTGGGTATTCGTTTAAGCGTAGTTAGGTTTTGGTGCTTCCGGGAATGCCGAAACGCGTTTTATCGCGAAACGTAAGCATTTTACGTAGCCAATAAAAATAAGATGAACAAAGTCATTAATTATCCTTATAATAATCATATAACACTTGTTTGATGTAAACATTTAATCGTTTAATGCCCGTTTACATTGAATGATCATTTTTAGTTTACGCGATTTAACTTAACGTTTACGGTTTAAGAGTAAACGCGTAAAACCCTAAAAATAAATTGTGAATTACATAATGTCATACAATGACCTAAAACACGAGGTGTTATACAAACCATATTCAAATGTTTAAGCAAGTTTGACTTTCAAATGTCAAACTTCATAGTTGACTTTTACCCCCAAAATTACCAAACTTGACTCGGCCGTAAAACGTTCATTATTAAGAATTATGTGACGATCCACCTAGCAAAACGTAGCTAAAGGCGAACACTATCACTTTTCATTATCAAAAATAACTTTCAAAAATTTCTCGACTCGCTACGGGTTAGTCAAACTTGGTCAACACTAAACCCATTAAAACGACATTTTTGACATAATCTGACTATCAAAACATGCTTAGCTATCCTATTTAAGCATACCAAAACCATCAAACATTGGTCAATAACCAAATACACTTTCAATAATTTCCGCACTTGGACCTTATAGCAATAATCATATAACACGCAATATACACAATTTAATCAACACTAAATATAACTAGAAGCTCACAATGCTTATAAGAAAAATCAACTATGGTTCCCCTTTAGCTCTTTGAAATCGGACGAACTCCAATCAAATCAAACAAAACCTTTTTCAATCAACCAACTTCAATACAACACTAATCTAACTCTTTTAAACACTCCTTTTTACTCAAAAAGTTTAAGAATCAGCCAAAAATCTAACTTCGTCAAATCTTATTGCATGTAGGATTTTAATAGTGGGATTTGTAGGTTTCGATACAAGGATCAGTAATATGTAAATAGATTTAATTGCATGTCGGAAAATTGGCTAGAATAGTGGTATTGTTGTGGTGGTCGATCGAAGAGAGCAAGAGAGGAGGAAGGAAGAAATTTTTATTAAAAAGTTATAAGTGTGCATATGGTGGGGTATTTATAGAAAGGAACTTTGGCACTTTAGGAATTTGGGTTCCTCCATCCTTAAGTCCTTTTAAAAACAAATTGAAACTCAATCACGGCTTGAAATTACCATATAAATGGAAATTTTCACCAAACCTTATATAGCATAAACGACTATAATTACTTACGTATAAAAATAATTATGATAGCTCGGGATAAACATTTACCTGAAACTCGGGTTGTTATCCCCTCCTTTAGGGAGCACTGTCCTGGTGCTCAGCTCGACTTATCCTCTTTTCCTCGCTTCGTCCTTACTTGTAAAGAGATGAGGGTAATTTTTCTTAATCTGATCCTCACGTTCCCAAGTAAATTCTGGACCTCTTTGCAAATTCCAACAAACTTTAATGATAGGTATCCGACTTTGCTTTAGTCGCTTGACCTCTCTATCAATAATTTCCACTGGCTCTTCAATCATATGCAACTTATCATCAAGTTGAATTTCATCCATCAGAATGATAACATCACCTTCCGCTAAACATTTCTTAAGATTCATAACATGAAAAGTACTATGAATCCCTTTCAACTCTTTAGGTAACTCCAACGTATAAGCTATAGGACCAACTCTAGCTAAAATCTTGAATGGCCTAATGTAACGTGGACTTAACTTTCCGCGCTTTCCAAAATGAACAACGCCCTTCCATGGCGATACCTTGAATAGTACCATATCACCGACTTCAAATTCTAATGGCTTAGTTCTTCTATTTGCGTAGCTTTTCTGGCGACTACGGGCAGTCAACAAACGGTTCTTAATCTGGACGATCTTCTCGGTCGTATCACGGATTAATTCTAGACCGGTGAGTTGGCTATCCCCAACCTCACTCCAGCACATAGGTGATCTACATTTCTGTTCGTACAAAGCCTCATATGGTGCAGCCTTAATGCTCATGTGATAACTATTGTTATATGAGAACTCGACCAATGGCAAATGGCGATCCCAACTACTTCCAAAGTCGATCACACAGGCACGCAACATATCTTCAAGCATTTGTATATTCTTTTCGCTTTAACCATCCGTTTGAGGGTGGTAAGCGGTACTCATATCCAAATTTGCCCCTAACGCTTTCTGAAGCGATTTCCAGATTCTCAACGTAAAATGGCTATCTTGATCCGAAATAATCAAAATAGGAACACCATGCCTACACATAACTTCCTTCAAATAAAGTTGCGTGAGCTTCTCCCTGCTATACGTTTTCTTCATTGGTAGGAAATGAGCTGATTTGGTCAGTCGACCGACAATGACCCAAATCGCCACTTGGCGTTCTTGGCAATCCACTCACAAAATCCATAGTAATCCTTTCCTATTTCCAAACAGGAATCTCAAGTTGTTGCAGTAACCTAGATGGTTTCTGATGCTCAGCTTTAACCTTCGCATAAGTTAAACATTTGCTTACATACGTGGCAATATCAGCTTTCATATTCGGCCACCAATATAACAACTTCAAATCTTGATACATCTTGTCCGATCCCGGAGGGATAGAATACTTAGACTTATACGACTCATGCATAACCAAATCCCTCAATCCACCTAATTGCGACAACCAAACATGATTTCCAAAACAACGTGTTCCATCAGGGCAAAACATGAATATTTGCTTAATCAATCTCCCTAAATTCTCTGCCCTTACATTCTTCCTTTTCATCGCTTCTTTTTGAACTTCATGAATCTGATTTGGTAGATCGTTGTGGACAGTCATCATTAAAGCTCGGACATGTAATGGCTTATTCCTTTCTTTCTGTCTTAAGGAGTCAGCCACAACATTTACTTTTCCAGGATGATATCGAATCTCATATTCATAATCACTTAGCAACTTAAACCATCTCCATTGTCTCAAGTTAAGCTTTGTCTGATTCAAAATATATTGTAGGCTCTTGTGATCGGTGAAACCACACACTTCGTCCCATACAAATAATGTCTCCATAACCTAAGAGCAAAAACAACGGCTCCTAACTCCAAATCGTGAGTAGTGTAATTCTCTTCATGGACTTTCAATTGTCGAGAAGCATACTGATGTGTCGTTGTGTGGTGTATATTTTATTGTTTCAAGTTTTAAATTTATATTTTGCCGACTCAACCAAAAACAACACTTTAACGGGCAGTGTACCCGATCGGTAGTAGTTTCGTGGTAAGTAGGGTGTCGATCACTAAGAGCGAGGTTAAATCTATTAATTTAATTAATATCTTGGTTATCTAATCTATGTTAATTCTATTCTAATCCTATGTTAAACCTATGTCAGTCTAAATCCTAATTCTAATGGGAAAAGGAGGTTTTCAGCCTGAGAGACTTACACGGTTTGGTTGGTGACTACAATCAATTCAAGACACTATTACCCATAAAAGCTAATAGACAAAAGATAAAAGAGCGGTCGAACCTTATATAAGAAAATTGTATTAACCATTATTAATCCGATTAGAACGTTGGTTTGTTTATTAAGTGCAATGATTTCTTCTCTTGAGGTGGCATATCATTCTTAAGACTTAGGTGTTACATAATCCTAACACCTAGACACATTAATTCTGTCACAATTAAAGCATCCACATAAAGCATCCTTATTTGCTGATTATAATCTATCTTAGGGATTAAAGCATTGGTGATCTTGTTAAACCCTAGCTCATAGAGACTTTACCCACTTATCGTTTAATGGCAATCTATACACTAGTAGTCTACTTGTCCAACTATCTAATGGAATCAAAACGTTATTTGTTGAATTATCTATGTCACCTGCTAGTCAACACGATTAATAAACCATCGACAATATCCAATTAACTAATTAAGTCCGAAGCGTATCCTAGACACAGATTAGAAGGACAATACTTGTGTAACTATTATTCTAGATGTATAAATTACTATATGGAGAGCTATCTCGGACTCTAGATCCGCTTGGTCCACTTTGCTAGATCCAGTTGAATGATAGGTCGCATACAAAAGCGTGTAAACAAGTATAAATTGATAAACATAAACAAGCACTCAACGATAAATTAAGAAATCGATATAAACAAATACCAAACATTCAGATCTTCATACTAATGGCTAATACCCGAAGGTATTAGCCTTTAAATTTCATAATAAATACAAGAGTAATAATTTAGCCAAGGTAAACTAATCGAGTTAACGAATGATACCAAAAACTAAACGATTACAAAAGTATATGGAATTACACGATGCCTCCTATGGAATTGAATACGTTGCTCGACCTCTTCTGCTCTTTTTCTCCTCTAAAAATCAAATTTTGTGGTTTGGGTATCAAGAATATGATTTATCACACTTAAAACTTATTTTTAAGTTTTCTATTTATAAGGTCTGGAAGTCGGTTAGATACGGCGTATCCATGTATTAGATACAACATATTAGGGATTTTTTGGAGTAGGGACCACGTTTGATATCTTCCAGAATATTATATTGATTCCATATCTTGAATACGGCGCATTGAATCCTCTGGATATGACGTATTGATCTTTAATCTTCTGTGGTCTTTGGTGAGTACAAGCATGGATACGCCGTATCTTCCTTGATGGATACGACGTATTGGTCTTCACAAACAGTAATCTTTAGAATATATTCATTTAAGCTCCAGAATGCACGCCTTTTGCTAAGTTTCACCAATTACTTCATAATTACTGCAATTCTCAAATATAAACGATTAAGTAACAATTCTTTGCAATAACTATACAAAATGGGTTAATATCATGGGATAAATGATGCTATAAAATAGACATTATTTGATGTCATCAAATATCCCCCCACTTGAATCCTACTTGTCCTCAAGTAGCCTTTAGAAGTTTATAAAAATGTATCCCTTAAGGATATTTTCTGTTAAAGCACTTATTCGATCTATTACAAGTACACAACCAAACACCTCACGAAATAGGAAGATGAAAACACTCAAATCACTCAACTAATCTATATGGTAACATGTAACTAATTCGCTCAATTGCTCGGTCATGACGAGTATTCTATCATAAGCTTGGCAAGGATACATATCTCCACCACTAAAGCTAAGGAATAACAAGTTTATAAAGGTAAATACGGGTTTTTGTATGGAAAGGCTTACGGTTGATCATTCTACAGTCTTTCACCAGAAGTACCACTCCAACAAGGCAGCTGAAGCACACATAAACACCCAGAACGCCAGGATAGACATGCATGTTCGATCACATCCCCATTCGAATTTAACTAACGGTTAGGATGAAGAATGATATAGGGTAGGAACCTTCTAACTTTCACCAAAAGTCATAAACCAACGAGGCAGCTGAGACATGCATACATTAATGACAAAATAGACATGCACGCTCGATCACATCCTCATTCGCGTAAAACCAACGGCTAATCATTAGGTAAGAGGGAAGTAAATTGTTGTTAAATAAAAATCAAGAAACAAATATATTAAGCCTAAAGTACAAGTTGCTAGACACTTTTTTCCTGACCGTTATTATGACAAAGACAAGACTATTTACAACGTCTTGATCATAGATCAAAAACAACAACCTAAGTTGGCGTTCCCATAACGATCAACTTCACAATCATCCCAAAACATTACATACTTTACAAGGCAAGTGGTGATATCTTCCACTTTGTATAATACTCTACATCGTTGATTTTTAGACGTATAAACGAATAATAGATCCTTTGTATAATTTCTTCGGTAATGCTTTTTGCAAAACGATTATCTTCAAACTTTTTTTTCCATAAACAATACCTCAAATCTCGGTGTAGTTTCACCATCTTCACCATCATAATAATTCCGGATAATTCCTTTGGTAATTTCTTCGTTCTTCGGTTTCACCAATAATTGTGACGGTAGTAAAATCACATGAGCTTTGACTACTAATATACATTCCCATTTGCAATGTGCAAATTTCCAACCGCACCAAAGATAGAAAATGACACAAGACTCGGGAAATACAAACTTTACACTTTAAGCAACTAGCAACTGTAAATTAAACTTTAATCTAACAGGGTAGGTTAAGGTGTAAGGGTGTAACGAAACAAATAGTTGGTGTAAATTCCTAAAGGATTGGCTCTACGGGTTGTTCTAGTGGATCATCACTCTAAAGATAAGAGTGGAAGGGTTTAACGGGAGGTTAACTAACCGGTGTAGTTAGTTAATAAACAACATGTATAGGCGATTTGGTTGTAATCCTAAGATTTACCAATTTAAACAAGTTACTCCAATTAAATCCATAATACTCATTATTGTGGTCTCGAATAGATATACCAAGCCAAGTTCTAAAGTCTACAACATCACCGGCACACTCATATTTTGTGGATTTTGGGTAAACATTTGGAAACGGAAAGGTTAAATCCTCACAATATCTAACAAGGGTTATTGTGTGCGGGTTATGTAACAAGTAATTTCACAAAAGTATGCTTGATTTTTTTTAAATTTGAGCATAATTTAAGCTTTTTAGTGTGAAAATTTGGACAAGTGATCATTCTAATTCCATCCCCCCACTTGAATTATACAACATCCTCGTTGTATATATAAAACATTAAATACGGGAATTTAAAAAGAATTAGAATGAGAAACTCCCCTGATATTTTCTTGGTAGATTCTCCATGTTGCGTTTATGAGCAAGATTTTATGTTAAACAGCCGTCTTGAGGTTTCAAGACTCCAACACTTCAAGATTTCCCGATTCGTAAATTCTCCACCAATATTCATCGATATTTCCTTCACGAGGTCCTGCGTAAAATATAGGAAAACAGGTGCATTCCTATCTTGGTACCTACGGTTAATTTAAACTAAACTAAAACAAACTAAATATGAGTCAGTCTGTGGATACGGAGTATCAAATAATTGAATACGGCGTATTCACAGGATTGACAATAATGTTTTTAAAGTGCATAAAAAATAAAGACTGATAACGTCCAGACAATCAATATGCCGTATGGGGTGGAACAGATATGCCGTATTAAAGTCTGGGAAGATAGACTCGATAATAAAATTAAATAACATTCCGGGTGTTCTCCCGGGAAGCACTTTTGTTTACAGCGAAGTCTTTAAGTTAGACTTTTCTTCAGCTTCCTTTTTATTCCTTGGTGCGCGTCACCTTCCATCCTTCGTCCTTTTTCTTAAAAATATCTTGGTAGATTATGGACATATTATCTTCGTTTCTTTCCTAAATATCATATTCATAAATTCTAATAGCAATATATTCTTTGTTAGGTCTAAGTGAGTACTGAATAGCTTTAAACTTTTCTGCTTTGCACCTTCTTTTGTTAGGTTGCTCATCAGTAATACTGGATGTATTGCTATATTTGCGCTTTGTTTGACTTTGTTCTTCTTCCTTTTTGGTGTCGCTCTTTTCATGTGTTTTTAGATTAGGTATGAAGAATGAGTCAGAAGTAGTATTGTTACTACTCAAGATGCTATTATCTATTCGTCTCTTATTCCAATTCCCATTCATCCAAGCATGGAATAATACCTTTTTAGTTCTTCCATCAATTTTCATATGCTTATCAAATGTTGAATTCACGCGTGATAAAAATTCAAGCTGATCAATTCCCTAGTTGTATCCTTCATCCAACATTTCATCTTCTCCATCGTATGAATCCGGATAAAATTTACAGAAAAATTTCTCAACAAGTTCTTCCCATACCGTAATTTTTTGCTCCCCCTCATCTATCCACCATTGCCTTACTTCGTTAGTAAGTGAGAGAGGAAAGATCTTCATTCGTAGTTGATGGGAATCCGTACTAGGAACGCGAATTAAATCAACAATTTTGAGTACGTTAGCGATGTGGTCAATAATGTCTTCGTCAATCCATCCGTGGTATGTATTCTTTTGTAATTCCTCCAAAAATTCTTTGCTGAGATTAATTTTTATGTCGTTACTGGTGATGGAAAGATATGATTCAGATTGAGCTTTTTCCATGCTTTTATTTAGAATTGGTTCATCCATGACTTTTTGTGGTTCCTTATTCAATCAACTAGCTCTGATAAGTTCTTCCTGTAACAAGGGTAAAAATATCAGCAGAATTTTCTCTAAAGAAAGGTAAAAAATTTTGGCACGAAAATCAATTATTTCAGTTTCCGTTTTAGACAATCGATACGCCGTATTAATTAGTTGGATTGAATACGCTGTATTGGACAGAGAACAGGATACACCGTATCCAGTGGAAGTGGATACGCCGTATTCAACTGTCGACCAGAACAGTGTATTAAAAAAAACAATTAAATACGCAAACAATTAAACACACAAATATATACAGACAAACAATTAAAGACAAATATACAAAATATACAAGAATATACACTAATCTAAATTATACTGATCCTAAGGGTTAGATCTAATCTAATGTTAAAAACCAAAATATCAAAATAAAAATCAAGATTAATTTTCACTCCCCGGCAACGACACCAAAAACTTGATGTGTCATTGTGTGGTGTATATTTTATTATTTCAAGTTTTAAATTTATATTCTGCCGAATCAACCAAAAACAACACTTTAACGGTCAGTGTACCTGATCGGTAGTAGTTTCATGATAAGTAGGGTGTCGATCACTGAGAGCGAGGTTTAATTTATCAATTTAATTAATATCTTGGTTATCTTATCTATGTTAATTCTATTCTAATCCTATGTTAAACCTATGTCAGTCTAAATCCTAATTCTAATAGGAAAATGGGGGTTTTCAGCTTGAGAGACTGGTACAGTTTGGTTGGTGACTATAATTAATTCAAGACAATGTTACCCACGCAAGCTAATATACAAAAGATAAAAGAGCGGTCGAACCTTATATAAGAAAATTGTATTAACCATTATTAATCCGATTAGAACGTTGGTTTGTTTATTAAGTGCAATGATTTCTTCTGTCGAGGTGGCATATTATTCTTAAGACTTAGGCGTTACATCATCCTAAGACCTAGACACATTAATTCTGTCATAATTAAAGCATCCACATAAAGCAACCTTATTTGCTGATTATGATCTATCTTAGGGATATAGAGACTTTACCCACTTACCGCTTAATGGAAATCTATACACTAGTAGTCCACTTGTCCAACTATCCAATAGAATCATAACGTTATTTTTTGAATTATCTAGGTCACCTCCTAGTCAACATGATCAATAAACCATCGGTAATATCCAATTAACTAGTTAAGCCCGAAGCGTATCCTAGACACAGACTTAGAATGACAATACTTGTGTAACTATTATTCTAGATGTATAGATTATTATATGGATAGCTATCTCGAACTCTGGATCCGCTTGGTCTACTTTGCTAGATCCAGTTGAATGATAGGTCGCATACAAAAGTGCGTAAACAAGTATAAATTGATAAACATAAACAAGCACTCAACGATAAATCAAGAAATCGATATAAATAAATACCAAACATTCAGATCTTTAGCATAATGACTAATACCTAAAGGTATTAGCCTTTAAACGTCATAATAAATACAAGAGTAATAATTTAGCCAAGGTAAACTAACTGAGTTAACGAATGATACCAAAAACTGAACGATAACAAAAGTATATGAAATTACACGATGTCTCCTATGGAATTGAATACGTTGCTCGATCTTTTCTGCTCTTTATCTCCTTTGAAAATCGACTTTTGTGGTTTAGGTATCGAGAATATGATTTAGCACACTTAAAACTCAATTTTGAGTTTTTTATTTATTAGGTCTGGAAGTCGGTTGGATACGGCGTATCCAATATATGGCGTATTGGGGATTTCTTGGAGTAGGGACCACATTTGATATCTTCCAGAATATTATATTGATTCCATATCTTGAATACGGCGTATTGAATCCTCTGGATACGGCGTATTGATCTTTAATCTTCTGTGGTCTTTGGCGAGTGTAGGCACGGATACGCCATATCTTCCTTGATGGATACGGCGTATTGGTCATCAGAAACAATAATCTTCAAAATATCTTCATTTAAGCTCCAGAATGCGCGCCTTTTGCTAAGTTTCACCAATTACTCCATAATTACTACAATTCTCAAATATAAACGATTAAGTAACAATTCTTTGAAATAACTATACAAAATGGGTTAATATCGTAGGATAAATGATGCTATAAAATAGACATTATTTGATGTCATCACATACGCTAACACCTTTTCTCTTTGCATCAACACGGCTCCATAACCTTTAAGTGAGGCATCGCAATAAACCATAAAATCATCCGTTCCTTCGGGCAACACTAAGATCGGTGCACTACACAACTTTTTCTTCAATGTCTGAAAAGCTTCATCTTCATCTTTTCCCCACTCGTATTTCTTATCTTTCCGAGTCAACTTAGTCAGTGGCTTAGAAATCAAAGAAAAACCTTCAATAAACCTTCGATAGTAACCAGCCAATCCAAGAAATTGCCTCACCTCCATTGGCGTCGTTGGTGCAACCCAATTCTTAATGGCTTCGATCTTGGTAGGATCAACATGAATGATGACGTATAGTCCAACCTCGGGTCATGAACCCGACCCACGAATAGTACTTATATCCAGGCCCATGATGAATGGGCCATAGC
>BQNB010145533.1:0-13994 GCA_026074375.1 Tanacetum coccineum
CCCGTTTGATATCTTGTTATGATTAAAAATATGGTTACAGAGTATGCAAATGCAGTTACAAGTTCTTATTTTGTATTCAAACGTTACACATTTAGCCAACTGAACTTTAGCGATTGAACTATTTTTTACTTGTTTGACCCAGTACTCTAAAATAATACAGAATTCATCCTACTTAGAGCTTCAAGGATCTGCAAACCAAGGCAGTAAATGCATGTGGGCGAAGCATTCAGCTAATAAAGCCAATTTGTGGGATCGAAAATGTCCTTGATGACTGCTCTACATGGTCCAGTTTAATGCATCCAAAATAATCCTGTCTTTCCTCTCCCTGCAAGTGATTTGACAGGAGAAACATGCGGCTCAACCATAACACACAGGATGGAAGTCATAGTGAATCCAAAACTGCAGAGTTTGTACAAGATCTGGAGGGCCTTTGACGAGAACATATAAGTTTGTTGACTTAGTTCAAAACTTGGATTTCGGTTCCAAACCAACATGGCAATGCCAAATCATCAGAACTTGAAGGTGATGGATAGAACCTTTGATTGAGCACCTGAACAAAGGGGTATGAACAGTAGAGTTCATACAAGCATTACGGCTTCTGAAGGTGATCTTCTGCAGCCACAATAATGGCATTGTGGTCAATGCTGTGAAGAAGAGAGGGGGGGGATGGATCTAATAGAAGCCTTGAATGGGAGAATAATAACTTGCCTAGAGAGTTGGCTGCTGTGTGTGCGCAACTCGATTGTCCTGAAAAGGAAGCTGATGCTAGCTCGGCTTCTGAATATGGTGACACGCAGGGGCGGAGCCAGAAATTTTTACTCGATGGGGGCACATTTCGATAATTTTTAAGAACTACACTACAAATTGGTTCTTTGGGGGTCTTGGGTATGAGGTCGGGGGGGGGGCCAAATTACGTAAAAGCCATATATTTAGAAAATGGGGGGGGGGGGGGGGGATGGATCTAATGGAAGCCTTGAATGGGTGAATAATAACTTGCCCTAGAGAGTTGCAGATGTGTGTGCGCAAACATCCGATTGTCACTGAAAAGGAAAGCCGCCCCCACTCCCCCCACACTCTGTTTATGCTTGATGCTAGCTCGGCTTCTGAAATGTGCTCACACGCAGGGGTGAGCAGACTCGACGGGGCACATTTCGATAATTTTTAAGAACTACACTGCAAATTGGTTCTTTGGGTGGGGGGGGGGGGGCCATACTACGTAAAAAGCCATATATTTTAGAAAATTTACATTACAATTTTTTTCGCTAGGGGGGCCCTCCATATCTCCACCACTGGTGACACGTAGAAGCCTTGAATGGGAGAATAATAACTTGCCTAGAGAGTTGGCTGCTATGTGTGCGCAACTCGATTGTCCTGACAAAGGTAAAGTGATTGCATAGATCGGCCTTCATGAATATGGTGACACGCTAGGGGCGGAGCCAGGACTCGGACGGCACATTTTCGATAATTTTTAAGAATTACACTTGCAAATTTGGTTCTTTGGGGTATTTGGGGGGGGGGGGGGGGCAATATTACGTAAAGCCATATATTTTAGAAATGGGGGGGGGGGATGGATCTAATAGAAGCCTTGAATGGGAGAATAATAACTTGCCTAGAGAGTTGGCAGCTGTGTGTGCGCAACTCGATTGTCCTGAAAAGGAAGCTGATGCTAGCTCGGCTTCTGAATATGGTGACACGCAGGGGCTGAGCCAGACTCGACGGGGCACATTTCGATAATTTTTAAGAACTACACTGCAAATTGGTTCTTTGGGTGGGGTGGGGGGCAAATTACGTAAAAAGCCATATATTTTAGAAAATTTACATTACAATTTTTTTCGCTAGGGGGGCACTTTGCCCCCGGGCCCCTCCATATCTCCACCACTGGTGACACGTACAACCATATCAACAATTCCGATTCCAATTGTGACCCAATGATCATAGCAGCCCTCTAAATGATAATGATGGTAGTCACGTATGTACGCTTATGCTTTTCAGGTTTTCCTGATCTTGCTTTGATAGCCGATAGTCTGATATTGTACATTCTAAACCAGTTATTCTGCACTGATTTTGGAACTCCAAAAAATCCTCGGATCACATCATTGGATAACTCAGCTTTTGCTACTACTTTCTTTGTCATAACTCTGTTCTTCAGCTCAATGTTGAATGCTGGAATCCGTGCAATATCTTGCATGATCTACAAATCTCAGCAAATTCATGCCTTTCTAGTATACAAAACATACAGCAGAGGATGTATACCGCTACCAGTATAACTAGTTAACTACATCATACCCAGACATTTTCGCTAGATTGTAACGAGTTATAACCTGTTTTCACCACTATGTAAATAATACGGAGTAAGTTATTATAATAAATAAATAAATATTAGGAAAAAAAGAAAACTGCGTTTCCTAAACCAAGCTAGCGTACCATAAATGAGTGGAATCGATAGGAAATAATATGTCATGTGATCAAAATTGATTCACACCTTTAAAATATATAAATATAAGTAAATATATAAATATATAATAATGAGGATAAGAATAAAAAAATCACAATTATAGTAATTCGGGAGTATGATTCTCGGGTCGATTCCCGGGTCGTTTCCTAAATGAGGAATGCAATTGAAAGCCGAGAGTCGTTATGAGAATCGATGCTTGAATTAGAACAAGATTATGTTGGTTATCTAAAACTACAGGAAAAATTAAGGCAAAAAACTTAAAAACACATAAGGAAGACAATTTTACACTAAAAATCGCAAAACGGGAAATCCTAACGGGACCCTAAAACCCTAAACTTATCAAAATTAAGTCCTAAGATGAATTTTTTTTGTTTTTATAAGTCTTAATTAACTAAAAAGCTAGGAAAAAGAAAACTAGACTAAAAACAAAGGTGATAGGGCTTAAGAAACATCTAAAAACTTGCCGTTCTTTAAAAAACAAAAATTGTCTGCAATTTAACGCCCTACGAAAGCAAATCTAATTTTCTTTGTTATAAATGATTAATAAGATAATTTTTCTAAATATAGAATCTATATTTTTATGACTTTTTTTATAATTTTTTATGAATTAAAAACGATTTTAAATGAAATTAAAAACGACCCGGGAGTATGATTCCCGGGTCGTTTCCCCAACGAGGAATGCAATTGAAAGCCGAGAGTCGTTATGAGAATCGATGCTTGAATGGAACAAGATTATGATTGGTTATCTAAAACTACAGGAAAATTAAGGCAAAAACTTAAAAACACTTAAGGGAAGACAAATTTTAACTAAAAACGCAAAACGGGAATCCTAAACGGGAGCTAAAAACCCTAAATTATCAAAATTAAGTCCTAAGATGATCTTTTTGGTTTTTATAAGTCTTAATTAACTAAAAAGCTATGACAAAGAAAACTAGACTAAAAACGAAGGTGATAAGGGCTTAAAAACTCTAAAAACGTGCCCGTTCTTTAAAAAACAAAATTTTGTAATTTTAAGCCCTACGAAAGCAAATCTAATTTTCCTATGTTCTAAATGTTAAAAGAAAATTTTCTAAATAAGAATTATATTTTTTTGACTTTTTTATAATTTTTTATGAATTAAAAACGATTTAATAAAAATCTAAAAAAAATAGCAAAAGTAGCTAGAACAATGCTTGTCCTAAGAAAAATAAACCGGGAAACACAGCTTATCAAATAAGCTGTCAAATAAGCTAAAAACGCCTAATAAGCTAAAAGGCCTAAAACGTTTATAAAAGATTAATGTTGCAAAGTTAAACCGAAAAAGACTCCAGGGCAAGTGGTAGAGGAGTGTGTGTGTTGTGCAAAAACTCGTTTTGGTGAATAAGGGTTGAGGTCCCGGGGGGGTACGAGCCTTGTTTACTAGGACTTTCCAGCTTCCCAAATGTTTTTTTGTTTCCATTTTTTATAACTTTTTTTAAAACACTTAAAAAATAAGCAAACTTTTGTTGATAAACAAAACTTTTTGAAACTAATAATAAGCACAACTAAATAAGCACTGAAGGGAGCAGTTGCTTAAAAGCTTAAAACTAAAAGAGCTAAAATGTTTGCATTTTTAGCACAATTTGCAACTTCAGACAAATAAGCAACAGCAGATAATAAGCTATATCTAATAAGCATCAGAGAACAAAAATAAGCAAAGAAAATGAGCTACAATAAGCTAAGAATGACAGAATAATATTTAAGGCTTAAACACTTAGAATTTTTAAGCTACAATGCAATTAAGCTTAAATAAGCCTTACTCTAAAGGAAATAAGCTAAATTAAGCTAAAACTATCCTAATGAGCAACACTAAACCTAAATAAGCAAAAGAAATAAGCAAATAAGCTCAGATAAGGCAAATAAGCAAAATTTCCAAAAACAGCAGGCAAACAGCAAAGGGGTCCTTTGAGCTTAAAAATAAGCTCTTAAACAAATCCTCTTATGGCTAAAAAAAGTCTCTATATCTTTGAAAAGCTTCTGCAATAAGCTTCAATAATCAGCAATCCAAATCGAAGTTTAAACAAAGAAAGGCAAAAGAGAAAAAGGCTTATTGAAAAGGCTGTTTGAAACAGATTCAACACTTAGAAAACTTTTTACAATCTTCACAAAATACCAATTTTGAGCTTAAAAATAAGCCAACAAACAGATCCTTATGGATCTGTGACCTACAAACAGATTAAGATATAACCACAAAGAACTTATAGCAACTATCAAAACAAGTTTGAATTCAGAATAAGCCACAATGTGCATTTGAAAAAAGCATTTTCTTTTTTTTTTAACATCTTATGTATAACTTGAAGTTTTTAGTAAAAACTCAATTATCACAATGCAGACTTTTTTACCTAAACAGCCTCTGTTTTCTAATGCCATTTAACACTTGAAACATGCATAAAAAACGAACACTCAATCACAATCTCAAAAGTTTTAAACCAAATAAGCTGAATAACTCAACTATGATATTCACAGATTCAAACAACAGATTTTCAAACTTGTTCTCAAATTCATCACTTAAAATCAAACAAAATTAACTTTTTTTACTCCTTTTATCTATCTAAGTTGGACTTCATAAAGCACAAAAAAAAAAAAAAAAAAAAAAAAAAAAAAAAAAAAAAAAAAAAAAAAACAAAAAAAAACAAAACAAAAAAAAAAAAAAAAAAAAAAAAAAAAAAAAAAAAAAAAAAAAAAAAAAAAAAAAAAAAAAAAAAAAAAAAAAAAAAAAAAAAAAAAAAAATAAAAAAAACAGGGTTTTGACCCAATTTGACCCATGAACATAGTTAATCCAAACACCCCTTTAAAATTCATTTTTGGTTTTCTATCTTGATAAAGGCTGTTTAAGACACAATTTTCCAAAAGCCGGATGTTAAATAAGGTAAACAAACAATAATAAGCAAGCTTAAACAACTAATAAGCACTGGAAATAAGCTTACGAACAACAATAAGCACTATTTTAAGCTATTTTTGACAGTTTTAAGAAAAACTTAACCTAATGATTTCTAGACTACAAGATAAGCATAATAAGCAACAATCATCATATATAAGCATAAATAAGCAGGACATAATCCAAGAAAGAAAATAAGCATAAATAGCTAAGCTACAGTAATTAAGCTAAAAAATTTAAAAGTGAAACTTATCCAAACCCTTGCTATAACAGAGGTTTAAAATAGCAACTCTACAAGGCTCTAGAGGGAGATAGACAGCTGTTTCTGTGTAGGCAACACGATTGTCTGAAAGGAAGCTGATGCTATGCTCGGCTTTGAATATGGTGACAGAGGGGCTAGCCAGATCGCGGGGCAATTTCGATTAATTTTTTAAGAACTACACTGCAAATTGGTTCTTTGGGTGGGGGGGGGGCGGTGGGGGGGCAAATTACGTTAAACGCCTATTATTGTTAGAAATTTTACATTACAATTTTTTTCGCTAGGGGGGCACTTTGGCCCCGGGCCCCTCCATATCTCCACCACTGGTGACACGTACGACCATATCAACAATTTCGATTCCAATTGTGACCAATGATCATAGCAGCCCTCTAAATGATAATGATGGTAGTCACGTATGTACTGCTGATTAATAATTCTTGTAAGCTTATCAGTTGCTTATGCTTTTCAGGTTTTCCTGATCTTGCTTTGATAGCCCGGTAGTTCTGATTTCTGTAATTTTATAAACCAGTTATTTGCATGTTTTGGAAACTCCAAAAAAGCCTCGCTTGGATCACATCATTGGATAACTCAGCTTTTGCTACTACTTTCTTTGTCATAACTCTGTTCTTCAGCTGAATGTTGAATCCTTGAATCCGTGCAATATCTTGCATGATCTAAAAATCTCAGCAAATACATGCCTTACTAGCATACAAAACATACAGCAGAGGATGTATACCGCTACCAGTATAACTAGTTAACTACACCATACCCAGACATTTTCGCTAGATTGTAACGAGTTATTATACTTGTTTTCACCACTACGTAAATAATAAGTTATTATAATAAATAAATAAAATATTAGGAAAAAAAGAAAACCTGCCAGTCCTAACCAAAGCTAGCTGTACCATAAATGAGTGGAATCGATAGGAAATAATATGTCATGCGATCAAAATTGATTCACACCTTTAAAATATATAAATATAAGTAAATATATAAATATATAATAATGAGGATAAGAATAAAAAAATCACAATTATAGTAATTCGGGAGTATGATTCTCGGGTCGATTCCCGGGTCGTTTCCCAAATGAGGAATGCAATTGAAAGCCGAGAGTCGTTATGAGAATCGATGCTTTGATAGAACAGATTATGATTTGGTTAATCTAAAACTACAGGAAAATTAAGGCAAAAACTTAAAAACACTTAAGGGAAGACAAATTTTAACTAAAAACGCAAAACGGGAATCCTAAACGGGACCTAAAAACCCTAAATTATCAAAATTAAGTCCTAAGATGAACTTTTTTGTTTTTATAAGTCTTAATTAACTAAAAAGCTAGGACAAAGAAAACTAGACTAAAAACAAAGGTGATAAGGGCTTAAAAACTCTAAAAACGTGCCCGTTCTTTAAAAAACAAAATTTTGCAATTTTAAGCCCTACGAAAGCAAATCTAATTTTCCTATGTTCTAAATGTTAAAAGAAAATTTTCTAAATAAGAATTATATTTTTATGACTTTTTTATAATTTTTTATGAATTAAACACGATTTTAAATGAAATAAAAAACGACCCGGGAGTATGATTCCCGGGTCGTTTCCCCAACGAGGAATGCAATTGAAAGCCGAGAGTCGTTATGAGAATCGATGCTTGAATGGAACAAGATTATGATTGGTTATCTAAAACTACAGAAAATTAAGGCAAAACTTAAAAAACAATTAAGGCAAGACAATTTTAACTAAAAACGCAAAACGCGGAATTCATTAAAGGGAGCTAAAACCCTAAATTATCAAAATTAAGTCCTAAGATGATCTTTTTGGTTTTTATAAGTCTTAATTAACTAAAAAGCTATGACAAAGAAAACTAGACTAAAATCGAAGGTGATAAGGGCTTAAAACTCTAAAACTGTGCCGTTCTTTTAAAAAACAACATTTTTGTAATTTAAGCCCTTCGAATGCAAAATCTAATTTTTCCTAGTGTTCTATATGTTAAGAAAATTTTCTAATAAGAATTATATTTTTTTGTCTTTTTTTTATGAATTAAAACGATGTAATAAAATCTAAAAAAATAGCAAAAGTAGCTCCGTAGAACATGCTTGTCCTAAGAAAATAAAACCGGGAAACACAGATTATCAAAAATAAGCTGTCAAATAAGCTAATAACGACTAATAAGCTAAAAAGGCCTAAAACGTTTTATAAAGATTAATGTTGGCAAGTTTAAACGAAAAAGACTCCAGGGCAAGTCGTAGAGGAGTGTTTGTGTGTTGTGCCAAAAAACGTTTTGGTGATAAGGGTGATGGTCCGGGTTCGGCCTTCTGCTTACCTAGGACTTCCCTTTCCCTAAAATGTTTTTAGTTTTTTCCCATTTTTATAACTTTTTTTAAAACCTTAAAAATATAGCAACTTTTGTGAAAACACAAACTTTTTTGGAACTTAAAAAATAAGCACACAAAATAAGCACTAAAGGGAGGACAGTTTGCTTTATAAGCTTAAAAACTAAAAAAGGAAAGCTAAAAGTTTGCAATTTTTAGCACAATTATGCAACTATCAAGACAAATAAGCAACAACAGATAATAAGCTATATCTAATAAGCATCAGAGAACAAAAATAAGCAAAGAAAATGAGCTACAATAAGCTAAGAATGACAGAATAATATTTAAGGCTTAAATACTTAGAATTTTTAAGCTACAATGCAATTAAGCTTAAATAAGCCTTACTCTAAAGGAAATAAGCTAAATTAAGCTAAAAGCTATCTAATGAGCACACTAAACTAAAATAGCAAACGAAGAAGCAAGAAGCTAGATAAGGCAAATAAGCAAAATTTCAAAAAACAGCAGGCAAACAGCAAAGGGGTACCTTTAAGCTTAAAAATAAGCTCTTAAACAAATCCTTATGGCAAAAAGGCTTATATCTTTGAAAAGCTTATGCAATAAGCTTCAATAATCAGCAATCAAATAGAAGTTTGAAACAAAGAAAGGCCAAGAAAAAGCTTATTGAAAAGGCTGTTTGAAACAGATTCAACACTTAGAAAACTTTTTACAATCTTCATAAAATACCAATTTTGAGCTTAAAAATAAGCCAACAAACAGATCCTTATGGATCTGTGACCTACAAACAGATTAAGATATAACCTCAAAGAACTTATAGCAACAATCAAAACACAGTTTGAAATTCAGAATAAGCCACAATGAGCATTTGAAAAAGCATTTTCTTCTTTTTTTTAACACTTATTTATAAACTTGACAGTTTTTAGTAAAAACTTAAATCAACAATGCAGACTTTTTCCTAACCTTTTCTAATGCATTTTAACACTTGAACATGCATAAAAACGACACTCAATCACAATCTCAAAAGTTTTAACCAAATAAGCTGAATAAACCAACTATGATATCACAGATTCAAACAACAAGATTTTCAAACTATGATTCTCAAATTCATCACTTAAAAACTCAAACAAATTAACTTTTATTACTCCTTTTATCTAATCTAAGTTGACTTAAAAGCACAAAACAGGTTTTGACCCAATTTGACCCATGAACATAGTTAATCCAACACCCCCTTTAAAATTCATTTTTGGTTTTCTATCTTGATAAAGGCTGTTTAAGACACAATTTTCCAAAACCCGGATGTTAAATAAGGTAAACAAACAATAATAAGCAAGCTTAAACAACTAATAAGCACTGAAATAAGCTAGAACACAATAAGCACTATTTTAAGCTATTTTTGACAGTTTTAAGAAAAACTTAACCTAATGATTTCTAGACTACAAGATAAGCATAATAAGCAACAATCATCATATATAAGCATAAATAAGCAGACATAATCAAGAAATAAGCATAAATAAGCTAAGCTACAGTAATTAAGCTAAAAATTTAAAAAGTGAAACTTACCAAACCCTTGCTCTAAACAGGGTAAAATTAGCAATCTACAAGCTCTAGAGAGTTGGCAGCTGTGTGTGCGCAACTCGATTGTCCTGAAAAGGAAGCTGATGCTAGCTCGGCTTCTGAATATGGTGACACGCAGGGGCTGAGCCAGACTTGACGTGGCACATTTCGATAATTTTTAAGAAATACACTACAAATTGGTTCTTTGGGTGGGGGGGGGAAATACGTAAAAAAAAGGCTATATTTTAGAAATTTTCACATTACAATTTTTTTCGCTAAGGGGGGTCACTTTGGCCCCGGGCCCCCTCTCATATCTCACCACTTGGAGTACAAGTTACGTCCCATATCAACAATTTTCGATTCCAATTGTGACCTATGATCATAGAGCCCTCTAAATGATATTGATGTAGTTTCCACGTATGTACTGATGATTAATAAATTATTGTATGATCTTTATCGTTGCTATGCTTTTCAGGTTTTCCTGATCTTGCTTTGATAGCCGATAGTCTGATATTGTACATTCTAAACCAGTTATTCTGCACTGATTTTGGAACTCCAAAAAATCCTCGGATCACATCATTGGATAACTCAGCTTTTGCTACTACTTTCTTTGTCATGACTCTGTTCTTCAGCTGAATGTTGAATCCTTGAATCCGTGCAATATCTTGCATGATCTACAAATCTCAGCAAATACATGCCTTTCTAGCATACAGAACATACAGCAGAGGATGTATACCGCTACCAGTATAACTAGTTAACTACACCATACCCAGACATTTTCGCTAGATTGTAACGAGTTATAACTTGTTTTCACCACTACGTAACTAATAAGTTATTATAATAAATAAATAAAATATTAGGAAAAAAAGAAAACCTGCCAGTCCTAACCAAAGCTAGCTGTACCATAAATGAGTGGAATCGATAGGAAATAATATGTCATGCGATCAAAGTTGATTCACACCTTTAAAATATATAAATATATAATAATGAGGATAAGAATAAAAAAATCACAATTATAGTAATTCGGGAGTATGATTCTCGGGTCGATTCCCGGGTCGTTTCCCAAATGAGGAATGCAATTGAAAGCCGAGAGTCGTTATGAGAATCGATGCTTGAATAGAACAAGATTATGATTGGTTATCTAAAACTACAGGAAAATTAAGGCAAAAACTTAAAAACACTTAAGGGAAGACAAATTTTAATACAAACATGCAAAAAACGGGGAAATCCTAAAAGGGACCTAAAAAACCTAAATTATCAATTTTAATCTAAGATGATTCTTTTTGGTTTTTATAAGTCTTAATTTAACTAAAAGCTATGACAAATGAAAACTAGACGATAATCGAGGTGATAAGCTTAATCTTTATAAACTCTAAAAACGTGCCCGTTCTTTAAAAAACAAAATTTTGTAATTTTAAGCCCTACGAAAGCAAATCTAATTTTCCTATGTTCTAAATGTTAAAAGAAAATTTTCTAAATAAGAATTATATTTTTTTGACTTTTTTATGAATTAAAAACGATTTAATAAAAATCTAAAAAAAATAGCAAAAGTAGCTAGAACAATGCTTGTCCTAAGAAAAATAAACCGGGAAACACAGCTTATCAAATAAGCTGTCAAATAAGCTAAAAACGCCTAATAAGCTAAAAGGCCTAAAACGTTTATAAAAGATTAATGTTGCAAAGTTAAACCGAAAAAGACTCCAGGGCAAGTGGTAGAGGAGTGTGTGTGTTGTGCAAAAACGTTTGGTGATAAGGGTGAGGTCCCGGGTTCGAGCCTTGCTTACCTAGGACTTCCCCTTCCCAAATGTTTTTGTTTTTTCCATTTTTTATAACTTTTTAAAACACTTAAAAATAAGCAACTTTTGTGAAAACAAACTTTTTGAAACTTAAAAATAAGCACACAAATAAGCACTAAAGGGAGACAGTTTGCTTAAAAGCTTAAAACTAAAAAGAGCTAAACTGTTTGCAATTTTTAGCACAATTATGCAACCATCAAGACAAATAAGCAACAGCAAATAATAAGCTATATCTAATAAGCATCAGAGAACAAAAATAAGCAATGAAAATGAGCTACAATAAGCTAAGAATGACAGAATAATATTTAAGGCTTAAACACTTAGAATTTTTAAGCTACAATGCAATTAAGCTTAAATAAGCCTTACTCTAAAGGAAATAAGCTAAATTAAGCTAAAACTATCATAATGAGCAACACTAAACCTAAATAAGCAAAAGAAATAAGCAAATAAGCTCAGATAAGGCAAATAAGCAAAATTTCAAAAAACAGCAAAGGGGTACCTTTGAGCTTAAAAATAAGCTCTTAAACAAATCCTTATGGCAAAAAGGCTTATATCTTTGAAAAGCTTATGCAATAAGCTTCAATAATCAGCAATCAAATAGAAGTTTGAAACAAAGAAAGGCCAAGAAAAAGCTTATTGAAAAGGCTGTTTGAAACAGATTCAACACTTAGAAAACTTTTTACAATCTTCATAAAATACCAATTTTGAGCTTAAAAATAAGCCAACAAACAGATCCTTATGGATCTGTGACCTACAAACAGATTAAGATATGACCTCAAAGAACTTATAGCAACAATCAAAACACAGTTTGAAATTCAGAATAAGCCACAATGAGCATTTGAAAAAGCATTTTCTTCTTTTTTTTAACACTTATTTATAAACTTGACAGTTTTGTAAAAATTAAATAACAATTGCAAGACTTTTCCTAACCTTTTCTTATGCTTTTAACACTTGAACATGCTTAAAAAACGACCACGCATTCACAATCCCAAAAGTTTTAACCAAATAAGCTGAATAAACCAACTATGATATCACAGATTCAAACAACAAGATTTTCAAACTATGATTCTTAAATTCATCACTTAATAACTCAAACAAATTAACTTTTATTACTCCTTTTATCTAATCTAAGTTGACTTAAAAGCACAAAACAGGTTTTGACCCAATTTGACCAATGAACATAGTTAATCCAAACACCCTTTTAAAATTCATTTTTGGTTTTCTATCTTGATAAAAGCTGTTTAAGACACAATTTTCCAAAACCCGGATGTTAAATAAGGTAAACACGCCTGATATAAACACAAAGTGATTTTTCGATTGTGTTTGGTTTTGATTTTGCAAACTGTTTTGGTCCTGAAAAAATGGTGCGGTTTCTGATGATTCAAAACAAGAACATAGAATCTTTAAATCTTGGTATATGATGATTTCTGGTTTATTCAAACCTTGCTCTGATACCAAATGTTGGAAAAAACTTGATCTTGGATCGAAATGAACAAACTTTGAATCAAATATACCGTAATAATCTTGCTATTAATCTTGCTATAATTTACAGAATATGTCATTCATACTTGTTCTAACAATTCGTCCCTATTTATAAGAAATGAAACAGTACATCTAAAAGTTATGTCGGTTCAATGAACCATCGTGTCTGTTGAGGAATAACTGATTTACAGTTATTTTCAGTTATATAACCGTTTTTGGTCCTGCGGGTTGGTTTTGACCCGGTTTGTTTGGGATTACTGGGTAAATTGGGTTTGACCCAATAAAAAGCCATATATTTTAGAAATTTTACATTACAATTTTTTTCGCTAGGGGGGCACTTTGGCCCCGGGCCCCTCCATATCTCCACCACTGGTGACACGTACGACCATATCAACAATTTCGATTCCAATTGTGACCAATGATCATAGCAGCCCTCTAAATGATAATGATGGTAGTCACGTATGTACTGCTGATTAATAATTCTTGTAAGCTTATCAGTTGCTTATGCTTTTCAGGTTTTCCTGATCTTGCTTTGATAGCCGATAGTCTGATATTGTACATTCTAAACCAGTTATTCTGCACTGATTTTGGAACTCCAAAAAATCCTCGGATCACATCATTGGATAACTCAGCTTTTGCTACTACTTTCTTTGTCATAACTCTGTTCTTCAGCTCAATGTTGAATCCTGGAATCCGTGCAATATCTTGCATGATCTACAAATCTCAGCAAATTCATGCCTTTCTAGTATACAAAACATACAGCAGAGGATGTATACCGCTACCAGTATAACTAGTTAACTACATCATACCCAGACATTTTCGCTAGATTGTAACGAGTTATAACCTGTTTTCACACAAT
The DNA here is from genome assembly GCA_026074375.1 of Tanacetum coccineum. Taxonomy (NCBI): domain Eukaryota; kingdom Viridiplantae; phylum Streptophyta; class Magnoliopsida; order Asterales; family Asteraceae; genus Tanacetum; species Tanacetum coccineum. The sequence continues at coordinate 13,623 of BQNB010145533.1, forward strand.
GTAAATAATAAGTTATTATAATAAATAAATAAATATTAGGAAAAAAAAGAAAACCTGCCAGTCCTAACCAAAGCTAGCTGTACCATAAATGAGTGGAATCGATAGGAAATAATATGCCATGCCACTTAGTATTTTGAGCATCTGAAGTTAAACCCTTTATTTATTACTACTTCCGTCTCAAAATAAGTGTTTAGTTTGACTTTTCAGAGTCAAACTGGTTCAACTTTGACCTTAATTATTTTTGTGTGTGTTATATTATACTTGATGCAAAATATATGAATGGATTGGGTTTTAAGCAATGTTTTGAAACCCGGTTCGACCCGGCCGGGTCAACCGGTTGAACCGGTTCCGGTCGAAAAAACGGGTCAAATT
>BQNB010145534.1:0-16706 GCA_026074375.1 Tanacetum coccineum
CTTGTACTATTTGTTTATTTCTCTGCTTTCCAATGATGCAAAAGGTTACAATTTATAATGCAAAAGTACCATAGTAACTACCTTACCCACTAGAACATGAAATATGGAAATGGTAAACATGCATGCATGCACTTAAAGTGCTTTCTTATGACTTTGCCAACAATTAAGGAAACATGAACTAAACTGAAATAAATGTGAACATGTGATAGTTGCTGATATGTTGCTGAAGACTTGGTCTTGTCATACACATATCAATACTCCGCACCTCAAAACGAGCCTTGACCTCAAAGCTCATGGCATTATAACTCGTCTCATGTGGTTTCCAAGGTATTTCTGGTTCGGTTCGGAGAAAAACATTTTTTGGTGGATGACAGTGGTGTCCGGGAGGAAATGTTTCCAAGCAAGGAAAGATGGATGACATGTTCTTGATGAGAGTGGCGAGAGCGTTAGTTTGATGAAGCTTTGTTGGACGTAAGATGACTATCTTGTGTTTGACTTTTGACAATTCGCGAACAGGGTTGGTAAGCCGAGCGGGCAACACGAAAAGGGGTTCGTTTGAGATTGGGATGCGACATTGTTTTCTATCTTGGTAACAGGCAATGAGGCGGTGAAAACCGGTGCCATGGTCTTGTCGGGTTTAACGGTATTGCTAATAATAACCGACAGTCGTGCATTTGAGGTTGCAAGTTCTTTATTGATGAGGATGAGTTTTGGCGATTGATGTGGCTAGTTGTTCATTGTGTAAGGTGTTGGCAGCGATAATTTTCGCGAGGTTCTTGGCCATGAAGGCCATGGACTATTCGATTGATGGAGGCATAGTACGAAGCAATGAAAGCACCATTGTTAGAAGATCGATTTGTTAATCGGGTTAATGAGCGAAGCCGTATATTGTGGTGTCCTCTGTCCCGACACAAAAGAAGTATTAAAATCCGCATATATGACATTGTCTTGCGATTGGTTCAGTTGTATACTTGTATCTCGTATTGAAAACAGATAACGCGATTATTTCAAAAAGAAAAAAAGAAGACACACAGTAACGTTATCATTTTTACCCAAAATAAGGTATAGAATTTAATGTCACCCTTGCGATACAATCATACACCGTACACACACAAACATTTATTACTGATCAGAAATCAAAATAAATAACTAAATAGAAGTGATGATGTATAGTACGAATAACACGCTTATTGGGCTTAATTCGTACTATACACATTTGGGCCCACGCCCAACACAACGAAACATGCGAGCTGTCACTGAGCCCAGGGTGGCTGCGGCCCGGATGTTTCAAGACGAACGCAGATAAGGCACTTTCGCAAAATACATGCTAAAGGCAATCTGTGTTCGCAACCACGATTACAAGTGGATCCTTGCCCGACAAGGGTCCCACTCTAACCACTAACAAACGTAAACGAAATATTAGGAAAACCTAGTATTAGGCTCACCTATAAATAAGGATCTCTGACCCCCCAAAAGGTACGATTTTCTTAACCTGCATTCACACACATACTCTGACATTCTCTGACAAGCATGCTTACTTACTCTTACGTCGGAGCTTAATCATGGGGTCCGTCCCCACGGTAAGGCTAACGGTTTTCTCTTATTTATGCAGGAAATCGTCTTATTACTTGATTTAGTACAAGATTTAATCCATCGAAAGTTTATTGGCACGGTCCAGTAAGCATCACTAAATCACTTTATAACCCGTCACACTTTTTGTACTAACAAGTTGGCGCAATCCGTGAGAACACGAATACAACCACGTTTCTTAAAATACTCATCATGAGCACTAACGAGCAAACTCCCCTTAGCCAACCCACGTCCGCCATGCGAAATACGCTCGGAAAAGAGCAAATCTCAAAAGACATGGACATGCCTGCTTTCGATGCAGCCCTGCGAGCGTACTGCGACAGAAACTACCATCAGCTTTTGCCAATCATAGCCGAAAAAGTACACCAAGAGAAGGTACAACAAGAAAATCTCAAGGCAGTAAAAGCCCGACTTAATTTCGAGGAGTGTTCGCAGCACTCCGAATCAGGAACACCAAGCGGAAGGAGGGACCTCAGAACGAGGCTTGAATCTAGACGTATCTGCAGCGTCTCCGGAAGTCCTGAGCCAAGGCACGGCCGACCCGAGTCACCAAGGAAGAGAGATACGAAAAGAAAAATGGTGTTCAAAAGGCTGGAAAAGGGTGTATTCCACAGGCTTAGTGACAAGGAAAGAGTAGGTCCACACAGTCGAATGACTCAAGGCATCAGTCGTACCACAACAGTCGCAGAGATACTGAGAGCTATTACCAAAGCTCTTGCTCAAGAGGAACAGAGCTTGCTTCTGAGAAACATCATAAAAAAAGAGCATCCTCACACAGGATGGAAGCTCTGTCAGAAAACGAAGGTAGCGCAAAAGGACACTAGAAGTCAAGGTCAAAAAAGCAAAGGTCAAGCATTGAGGATGACGATCTATCCCAGCCATGGGTATGTGAGGAAACTGATCTGTTCACTCCCCGTATTCGCTATTTTGATCTCCCAAAAAGGACCCGAATGCCAAGTCACGTCAAAACATATGACGGAAGCGAGGATCCAGAAGATCATCTCAAGATCTTTCAGGCAGCAGCAAAAGTGGAACGTTGGGCAATGTCAACATGGTGCCACATGTTCAACTCCACACTTATCGGATCCGCCAGGGTATGGTTTGATGACCTCCCTCAAGAATCCATAGATAGCTATGATGACTTAAAAGAGGCCTTCCTGGTAAACTTCCGTAAGCAGAAAAAGTGCATCAAAGATCCCGTGGAAATCCACCATATCAAGCAGAGATAAGGGGGTCTACGGAAGATTTTGTGCGTAGATTCAAGGTTGAAAGCAGGGATGTGAAAGGGGCACCAGAAATCATGAAAATTTTAGGATTCATGCATGGAATCACAAACCCTGAACTGATCAAACGTTTGCACGATAAAATCCTAAAGTCAGTAGATGAGATGATGAGGATTACCATGTCCTTCCTTAGGGGGAGATGGCAGCTGGTAACCAAGAACGAAAGAAGTCACTTCCGCCATGAAAACAGTAGGAGGCCAGACATAAGCAGAATCTCAAGAAAGGAGGTTTTAAAAATCAGCAAAGGTCAGAGCGGAGACAAGATGGGTTTACTCTTCTCTTAAAATCCCCAAAAGAAATTCTGGCCTTGGAAAAAGGAAAATTTGAATCTCCACCTCTAATGATGACCCAGGTTGAAAAAATAAATAGCAATAAATTTTGTGAGTTTCATGGAGAGGTGGGGCACAACACTGATGAATGCATGCACCTGAAGAGGTAAATAGAAGAATTGCTGAAGAATTGGAAATTGTCGCATGTAATCAAAGAATTAAAGCAAAACAGTGGGAAGGATCAGCCAAAAGAAAACAAAAAAGAGGAAACGTCTAGTAAGGATAAAGCCTTGGCAATCCTGATGGTACAACCATGGCAGAGGGTAGCTAGACAAAGATTTACCCAAAGTTTTTCCTCCGACCCAGAAATTTCATTCCTACCTCTAAAAGAAGAAGAAGGAACTGAAGGACCAATGATCACTGAAGCAGAAATTGGAGGCCATTTCATACACCGAATGTACATGGATGACAGGTCAGCTTTAGAAATACTATAAGAACATTGCTTTAACAGACTCCGCCCAGAAATAAAAAAATCAAATGGTTCTGGCCACTGCCCCCTTAATAGGGTTCAGTGGCGAAATCATATGGCCATTAAGGGAATTGTCACTATTGGTGAAAATTGGAGATGAAGAACACTCAACTTCGGCGTGGATGAATTTTGTGGTAGTAAGATCGTCATCTCCATACAACATAATCATCAGAAGACCGGGAGTCAGGAAAATACAAGCAGTTCCGTCAACAGCTCACGGAATGTTAAAGTTTCCTGTAGCAGGAGGAGTACTCACACTAAGAAGCAGCAAGATCATTCCAATTGAATGTGCGGTGGTCTCAGGACTAGAGGGAAAACCTCCAGCTTCCCATCAAGCCATAGAAGAAAGAATTAAGGTAGCAATAAACCCAGATTACCCAGAATAAACAATAATGATTGGGTCTACTCTTACAGAGGAAGGACGGAACAAGCTATGTGACTTACTCCAACATAACCTAGATGTGTTCTCTTGGAAGCCTGCGGACATGACCGGCGTCCCAAGGCATATAGCGGAACATCGGTTGAATATACGGGAAGGATGCCCTCCGGTCAGGCAAAAGAGGAGAAGTCAAGTAGCAGATAGGAACCCGACAATATAGGAAGAAGTTTAAAAACTTGTTGATGCTGGTATCATGAAAGAGGTCCACTACCACAGTTGGTTATCTAATCCGAAGATGGTGAAAAAGCATGATGATAGCTGGAGAATGTGTGTAGATTTTAAAGACCTGAACAAAGCATGCCCTAAAGACGGTTATTCGCTACCAGAAATAGACTGGAAGGTGGAATCCCTCTGCGGATTTCCCTTCAAATGCTCTCTGGATGCATACAAGAGTTACCACCAAATAAAGATGGCAAAAGAAGATGAAGAGAAGACAACAGTCATCATAAGCCAAGGAGTATTTTTCTACTCTAAAATGCCTTTCGGTTTGAGGCATGCCGGGGCAACATACCAGCGTCTGGTGGATAGGGCATTCCATAAGCAAATCGGCATGAATCTCAAGGTATATGTGGATGACCTAGTCATTAAAAGCCGTACGAAAGACGAAATCATTAGGGACATTAAAGAAACATTCAAAACCCTGAGGGAAATCAACATGAAGCTGAATCCAAAAAAATGTACCTTCGGGGTAGAAGAAGGGATGTTCCGGACAAAGTAGATGATGTTTTAAGTCTACCATCTCCGAAATGTTTGAAGGACGTACAAAAGTTGAATGGAAAGCTGGCAAGCTTGAACAGGTTCTTGGCTAAATCAGCTGAGAAATCATTACCGTTCTTCAAAACTCTGAAAAAGTGCATAAAGAAAGGTGACTTTCGCTGGACAGAAGAAGCCGATGATGCGTTTAAACAAATGAAGCAGCTCATAGCAGAACTTCCCACACTTACCGCACCAGAAGAAAAAGAAGAGCTCATTATATACCTGGCGACAGCAAAAGAAGCCGTAAGTGTAGTCTTAATGACTGAAAGGGAAGCTAAGCAAATGCTAATTTATTTTGTTAGTCGTGCCTTAAGAGGCCCGGAAGTGAATTACACATCAATGGAAAAATTGGTTTTAGCGCTGGTATACGTCAGCAAGCATCTGAAAAGATATTTTCAAGCACACCCGATTATAGTGGTCACCGATCAGCCTATAAAGCAAGTATTATCAAAACCAAAAGTGGCAGGAAGGCTACAAAAATGGAGTATAGAGTTAGGAGAATATTCCATACACTATAGACCAAGAGTATCTGTTAAGGGACAAATCCTAGCGGACTTCATAGTTGAACGGCCAGAAGAGGATGATCCGGACACTGCCATGGAGGTCGAAGACGAACTTCCAGAACGGTGGATTTTGTTCACAGACGGGTCGTCCTGTACGGACGGCTCTGGAGCAGGACTAATACTTACAAATCCAGAAGGAGCAGAGTTCACCTACGCTCTAAGGTTCAGGTTTGAGGCAACCAACAATGAGGCTTAATATGAAGCTTTGATTGCAGGATTAAGAATAGAGAAAGAAATGGGTGTAAAGAACCTCCAGGAAAATGTGGATTCCAGATTAGTGGCTAACCAAGTCAATGGAACCTACATAGCAAAGGAAGCAGATATGATTCGGTGCTTGGAAAAAGCAGATATGATTCAGGATGTTCTTAATCAAACAAGTACCCAGAAGTGAAAACAAAAAAGCTGATGCGCTGAGCAAAATAGCATCCACTAGCTTCGCACACCTAAGCAAACAAGTGTTGGTTGAGGAACTCAAAGAGAAGTCAATAAACGAGTTAGAAGTATTAGCAGTAGTAGAAGAAGAGGGGAGCACATGGATGACCCTGATTTATGAATACCTTACAAAAGAAACTCTTCCAGCGGAGATGGATAAGGCAAGAGCGATGCGGCGAAAGTCACAACGGTTCACTGTGATCAATGGGGTTCTATACAAAAAATCATTTCTCGGACCATGGATACGGTGTGTCAGGCCGCTCCAAGCAAATTACGTCCTGAGAGAGATACATGAAGGATCTTGTAGCATGCATGCAGGCACGAGATCCGTAGTGGCTAAAGCTTTGCGAACCGGATACTATTAGCTTATGATATCATCAAATAACGTCATACTTTACTATCATTTATCCCACGTATTTTACTCATTTTATATAATTATTGCAAGATATTGGTACTTAATTGCTTAAAGTTTATTATTGCAATAATTATGGAGTCACTTGTGAAGAAGAAGCAAAAAGGCGCAATTCTAGAGCTTAAACGAAGACATTTGAAGAATACTATTTTCTGCACCAGCAATGAAAATACGGCGTATCAGCACCAGCTCAGTAAAAGAAATGCGTAATGATCAATTCCTGATCCGGCGTATCCACTACAACCAATACGCCGTATGCACAGCTGTTCATCAGTCAAAGATATGCATTTAATATGATTGATGGTAATTATCTTAATTGATTTGATCTTATCGCGGACTCCAAGGAAATTAACCCCTATACTCCGTATCCACTTATCCCCATACGGCGTATCTAGGCGTATTTCAGACACTATAAATAAAAGACTCAAAAACGAGTTTTAGTGTGCAATATCACATTCTCTGTATAGTATACAACTAAAGTCGAATTTCTCAAGCCAAGAAGAGCAGCCAAGGTAGAGCACTACTCCTAATTCCATAGAAGACATCGTGTAATTCTTACTTTCTTAATCATTCTATTTTTAATTGTTTGATCACATTTGTAATAATGACAATGATTGTGGGATAATACCCTCGGGTATTAGCCATGTTAATGAAGATTATAATGTTTGGTTTTTTTTAATCCGGCTTTGCTTAATTTATCGTTGTTGTTTAATTATGTTTATCGCCTTATACTTGTTTATGTGCTTGTACATGCGACCTATCATTCAACTGGGTCTAGCGAGACCTAACCGGTAACCTAGATGCTGGGATGGCTCTCCATGTTGTGTTTTATATGCCCGGACCGATAGGATCACAAATGATACTTTATCATTACTCTTTGATTATGAGCTTAGTTGACCGGCAGGTGACCCGATAATTGTTCAACCATTATTGTTCATTTATTAACAACATCAAGCAATAAGTGGGTAAAGTCCCGATGGGCTAGGGTATTAACAGGATCACCACTGCTTTAATTCCCTATGGTAGATTATAATTAAACTATAGGATGCTTTATGCGGATGCGTTAATCGTGACAGGATTGTTCGTGTCTAGGTCTTAGGAAGAAGTACCGCCTAAGTCTTAAGAATGATATCTCACCTCGAGATAAGCAGCCATTGCACTAATTAATCAAACCAGCATTTAATCAAATTTAACATGGTTAATACATTTTTCTATTATTTGGCTCGTTACTCTCTTTTGTCTTGTGTTTATTTGCTTTAGTGTGTATTGTGCTTAGATTTGATATTTGTCACCATAAACCTGTGCTAGTCTCTCAGGCTGAAAACCCCCCTTTTACCTCTAGTAAATATGTATAGCATAGGTTTAACCAGTAATTAGACTAATCTAGATAGAATAAAATACTAAAAGAATAATAGGTTAACTCTCACTCTTAGTGTTCGACACCTTACTTACCGCGAAGCTCCATCTTGACCGGGTACTATGCCCGTTAAAGTGTTATCTTTAGGTTAGTCGGCTAAATATAAATGTAAAACCTGATAATCATAAATAACACCTATACAACGACACATCAAGGTTTTTGGCGCCGTTACCGGGGAGTGATTAGTTTAATCTTTATTCTTTTTAGTATTTCTAACCTTTAACTTGTTTAGTGTAAAATTATTAATTCTGATTTCTAACAGCTAATTGTTTAGTTTAATTGTGTGCTTTAATTTATTGCATTTAATTGTGTTTTATATAGTATTATGTTCTGACTGATCACTTGATACGGCGTATCCACCAGTTGGATACGGCGTATCTAACCTTCTACTCAGGACAGCGTGTTGTTTTTACTGTCTAAACGGCGTATTTGTTCTTCCAAACATACGGCGTATTCAGTGAACTCAATACGGCGTACTGCTATTCAACAGACTCATACGGCGTATTACTGATCGATAGAATACGGCGTATAAGTTATCTGATATAACAACAGTTTAATTTTCCCCCGTTTAAGCATCATACTAACATTTTCCTCCATTTCTGAGAAAGTGGTGATTGCAGAATACAACTCTAGGCGATGGCAGGCTTTGATGACATAAAGAGGGGGGAAAACGGGCATGCTAACTCACCGAAAATCACAAAATTTAAAATCGGTGATGAATTTCTGAAAATATTGCAGGATAACACCTTCAATGGCATGAACGGAGAAGATGTTACCGACCACATTGCAAGAGTGCTTGAAATAACCGAATGGATTAAAATACCTAATGTGGAGAAAAATGTACTACGATTACACGTCTTCTCGAAATCACTTAGTGGAGATGCCGAAAAATGGTGGAACGATGAGATCGAGGGAAAAGCCATCGGTTGGAATGAAACGTGTAATAAGTTCTGTCATAAATATTACTCCCTATCCCATTCCAGCAATAGTAAGGTACCTGACGATTTGGACAACGGCACGGACTACCTTGAATTCTTTTACTGGCTTGCACTCAAATTCGACAACTATTGGGAAATTGACAAAAACACCCAAAACGGGTTATGGGAATTCTACGTGAATGAACGTACTAAAGGGGCGATGGGCGACCTCGACGATGAACCACGCAACGAAAGTTACAAAAAGGAATGTTCGGATACGTTTTATAAACCCTATTTAGACACACAAGATGCGAAAGACATCTACGAAATTATTGATAGGGAATATACTCCGATACCAATCCCCGCTCCCCGCGACATCGACAACCCGGACGAGCTATGCAGAACCGAAGAATTCACAGTAGTACGTCATTCGATTGGGAATGACGAAGAATTCGTTACTGTTAGTCCAAGCAAAATTTGTGCTGTTGAAAGAACTCCTGGCAGCATGTCTTGCATCTACCACGAACTCTTCAGCAGAAAAGATCGCGGATGGGAGGTGACTCGGACAAAGTAAAAATGAGTATGGAAAAGGTCAAACTTAAAGACCGGCTGAAACAAAAGTGCTCCCCGGGAGACAACCCGGTTATGTTTTTAATTGTTTGTCGCATTTAAATTGTTTGAATTTTAATTTTATATTGAGTCTGTCTGCCCAGACATACATACGGCGTATCGAACCCCTCTGGATACGGCGTATGCATGTCTGGACAATTATCAGTTTTTAATTTCAGTATTTAAATTCCAGTATTTAATTGTTTTCACAGGTTTACATACGGCGTATCCTAGGGTTTGGGATACGGCGTATTGTAACCTGTACAGTTGTGTGTTTAATTGTTTGCTTGTATTGTAGGTTAGCGAAAGCACGAATTGCACGAACGTCTTCTAACTTTTCTGCAGGACCTTGCTGTAAACGAAACCGACTTTAATGTATAGTCTGAAAATACCTCGTGTTGACCTCTCTTGGGCATTCTGAAGCCCTCGTCAACACTCTTCTTGCTCAAACACTCAAAATGGAAAACCATCCGGAGCAAACTATCAGGGAAGTTTCCTCGTTCTAATTCTTTTCCCATATTATTTAACTGTTTGTCTATACAACGAGGACGTTGTATAATTTAAGTGGGGGGATGGAGAATTAGAACGTACTTGTCCTCATTTTCACAAATAAAATGCTAACATGCCTAAAAATGGATCAAATTTAAAAAAAATAGCATAACTTTTTGTGAAAAATCACTAGTTACATTACCTAGCGCACTATAACCCTTAATGTCTATTTGTGAGAATTAAGCCTATCCGTTTCCAATTGCTTACTAAAATTCCACAAAAATATGAGTGTGCCGGTGATGTAGTGGACTTTAGAACTTGGCCTGGTATATCACTCGAGACCTTAATGATGAGTACTATGGATTTAGATGGAGTAACATGCTTGACTGGTAAATTTCTAGGATTAAACCAAAAAGCCTACATGTCGTAATATTAACTAACTACACTGGTTAGTTAACCCCCGTGTAACCCTTTTGCTTACTCTTATTTTTAGAGTAAAGATACCCCTAGAACAACCTGCTAAGCCATTCCTTTCTTTTTTTCCTCACCAATTAAAAATTGTTTCGTTTCACCTTTACACCTTAGCCTACCGTGTAGATTAAAGCCTATTTGATCAAATGTTGTTAGTCGCTTTCGTGTAAAGTTTTGTAGTTCCTGCGTCAAAGTGAAAATTTCTCTATCTATGTAATGGTCGGGAAAATTGCACAATGCAATGGGAATGTTTGTAGCTCGTGTGTTTTTGCTACTTTCACAATTATGTATTATGTCCGAAGATAGAAAAATGTTCAAGTGTAAATTAGCGGACACAAATGATGATTATGAAGACTCGATGAAATTTACGCGAGATTTATGATGCATTGTTGAATACTACTATTGTATATATATATACTATATATATATATATACTATATATTTATATATATATGAATGAATTATTTTTGGGAAAAATGATTGTCGGTTCATAGAGCTTTACACCCAATAAAATTATTTGAAAGGATCAATTATTGTTGATACGCACAAAAATCAACGTATGTAAAGTATTGTAAATAAGTGGCGATATCACCATTATTTTGTAAAAATTATGTAACGTTTGGGAGTAAGGAAGCCTTGGACCGTTATGGGAACGCCAACTTAGGTTGTCATTGTCATCTTATGATCGAGACATTTGTTTATAAGTTTGAGTCTTTGTAGGGAATGGTCGGGGAACGTTTACTAGCAACGCACCTTATTTGTTGCTTTAATCTGTTGTTTGTTTATTTTATTTAACAACAATTTTACTTCCCTTTCCTGATAACTAACCTTAAGATCTACTCGAATGAGGATGTGTACGAGCATGGATGTCTATTCCGTCGATACGGCCATGTATTCATGTCTTAGCTGCCTTGTTTGACGATGACCTCTGGTGAAAGTCCAGAAGCTCCACACCCTATATCATTCTTCATCTTATATAGAATGGATTTAAATATAACCCGAGCTTCTAATAATTATCAATTTACCTTTTGACTTGTTACTCCTTAGCTTTAGAGGTGGAGATGTGTATCCTTGCCAAGCCTATGATACGAAGCTAATCACGACTGAGCAAATGAGCGTACCACTAAATGATACACCCTAGGTTTGTTGAGTGTCTGAAGTGATTTTATTTCCATATTTCGTGAGGAGCTTGGTTTTGTACAGGTGATCCGAACAAGAAAGAAATGCTTAACGGAAAAATCCTTAACCTCGGTTGGGATACATTTTCATAATCTTTCTAAAGTCTACTTGAGGACAAGTAGGATTCAAGTGGGGGGATATTTGATATCATCAAATAACGTCATACTTTACTATCATTTATCCCACGTATTTTACCCACTTTTATATAATTATTGCAAGATATTGGTACTTAATTGCTTAAAGTTTATTATTGCAGTAATTATGGAGTCACTTGTGAAGAAGAAGTAAAAAGGCACATTTATAGAGCTTAAACGAAGACAGTTGAAGAATACTATTTTCTGCACCTATACGTCGTATCCAGCAACGAAAATACGGCGTATCAGTGCCAGCTCAGCACAAGAAACGCGTAATGATCAATTCCCGATCCGGCGTATCCACTACAACCAAAACGCCGTATGCACAATGGTTCATTAGTCAAAGATATGCATTTAATATGATTGATGGTAATTATCTTAATTGATTTGATCTTATCACAGACTCCAAGGAAATTAACCCCTATACGCCGTATCCACATACGGCGTATCCAGACGTATTTCAGACACTATAAATACAAGACTCAAAAACGAGTTTTAGTGTGCAATATCATATTCTCTGTATAGTATACAACTAAAGTTGAAAGTATCAAGCAAAGAAGAGCAGCCCAAGGTGAGCACATCCTGACTCCTAATGTGCCTTAGAAGACATCGTGTAATTCTTACTTTCTTTTAATCATTCGATTTTTAATGGTTTGTTCACGTTTGTAATAATGAACAATGATTGTGGGCTAATACCTCGGGTATTGCCTATCGTTGATTAATGAAGATTATATCTGTTTAGGGCTATTTTAATCCGGCTTTGCTTAATTTATCGTTGTTGTTTAATTATGTTTATCGCCTTATACTTGTTTACGTGCTTGTACATGCGACCTATCATTTAACTGGGTCTAGGGAGACCTAACCAGTAACCTAGATGTCGGGATAGCTCTCCATGTTGTGTTTTATATGCCCGGACCGTTAGGATACAAATGAACTTTATCATTACTCTTTGATTATGAGCTTAGTTGACGGTTTAGGTTGACCGATAATTGGTTCAACCAGTAGTGTTCATTTATTATTTGGTTTGATTTTGGTGGTGGTTACCGGTGTTAAAAATCAACATTCATGCAATTAAAGTGTGTAAAGTTCCCGATGGGGCTTAGTGGTATTAACAGGATCACCACTGCTTTAATTCCCTATGGTAGATTATAATTAAACTATAGGATGCTTTATGCGGATGCGTTAATCGTGACAGGATTGTTTGTGTCTAGGTCTTAGGAAGAAGTACCGCCTAAGTCTTAAGAATGATATGCCGCCTCGAGATAAGCAGCCATTGCACTAATTAATCAAACCAGCATTTAATCAGATTTAACATGGTTAATACAGTTTTCTATTATTTGGCTCGTTCCGCTCTTTTGTCTTGTGTTTATTTGCTTTAGTGTGTATTGTGCTTAGAATTGATATTTGTCACCATAAACCTGTGCCAGTCTCTCAGGCTGAAAACCCCCTTTTACCTCTAGTAAATATGTATAGCATAGGTTTAACCAGTAATTAGACTAATCTAGATAGAATAAAATACTGATAGAATAATAGGTTAACTCTCACTCTTAGTGTTTGACACCCTACTTACCGCGAAGCTACATCTTGACCGGGTACTCTGCCCGTTAAAGTGTTGTCTTTAGGTTAGTCGGCTAAATATAAATGTAAAACCTGATAATCATAAATAACACCTATACAACGACACATCAGCCTACTATGCACAAGGATGCAAGGGAACTGATAAGGGCATGCCAAGACTGCCAGGTTCACAGACCTATCCCAAGAAATCATAAGCAAAAGTTGACCCTAATCACATCCCCATGGACATTTTACAAGTGGGGAATCGACATAGCCGGACCTTTCCCAGAGGGTCCTGGTAAAGTCAAATTCTTGATAGTAGCCATTGATTACTTCACAAAGTGGATTGAAGCAAAGCAAGTTGCAACTATAACGGGCAGCCAAGTCAAAAAAATTGTATGGGACAATATAGTTTGCAGATTTGGACTTCCAAGAGAAATAATCTCTGATAATGGAAAACAATTCTAAGACAATCCATTCAAAGATTGGTGTGAAAGGTTGTGTATCCGCTAACGCTTTGCTTTTGTAAAACATCCGCAAGCAAATGGGTTAGTAGAAAGAGCAAATCAAAGCTTAGGGGAAGGGATCAAGGCAAGGCTAGAGGCAAGAAGCAAGAATTTGATGGAATAAATCTCCCATGTTCTCTGGGCACACCGTACAATGATCAAATCTAGCAACGGGGATACTCCTTTTTCACTAACTTATGGCACGAAAGCAGTCATTCTAGCAAAAATAGGCATGCCTACACTAAGGACAATGGAAGTGGATATGGTGCAAAATAAGGAAGCCTTAGGAATCAATTTGGACCTCTTGGAAGATGGAAGGGAACATGCAGCGATCCGTGAGGCAAAAAGCAAAGCAAAAATGGAAAAATACTACAACTCAAAGGTCCGCAGCACAAGCTTCAAGCCAGGATACCTCGTATACCATAGTAATGATGCAAGCCATGCGGAAGAAGTAGGAAAGTTAGGCCCCAAGTGGGAAGGGCCGTACGAAATAACGGAAGCATTAGGCAAGGGTGCATACAAGTTGAGAGACCGCGATGGAAAGCAACTTCCGCGAACGTGGAATGTCCGCAATCTTAAGAAATGCTATGTTCGTGAAATGTAAGCACCTCACCCATGCGGATCCCGCAGGAGGAGGACTGCACTTTAATTTTGCTTTATCTTTTGTAATGTCTTTTGAAATTTTAATGAAAAAGTAAAGACTAGCTACCTTCACAAGTTTATCCTAAGAATTTTTTTCTTTTACTTTACAAAGTTAATTATATATATAAATAAGACGCGTACGCAATAGGGCATAACCCAATGAATGTTATTCCGCATAACGAAAGGATGAGTAACCTAATAATTCACTCAACGTACATAAGAGGTATTGCAAGCCCGGTACCGGTAGAATAACCCATAAATATTCAAACAAGACTATCATTTTAAGCATATCACTAACGATATTAAAAGGTAGCAATAGTAGCATTCGAATAGTAAAAATGTTAAAGTGTTACAAAATTTTCTTAAGTATAAAAACCGCCGCAAAAAGGCCACACATGGCCGCGGTTTATAGTAACAACAAAATAAAGATCAGGAAACACCATTACAAGATTAGTTCAGCTAGGTGGGTCACGCTTCGGAGTAGTATCCAGCTCCTCTTTTTCAAATTCAACGGCGGGGAAAGAAGCAACATTTCCTTGACCATTTCCCTGAGCATCCTCCGGACCATCTGTACCTACGATCTCATAATCCTCTATAGTGATGGGAGGAACGGAACTTGCAGCAACAAAAGTGGTCGATAGGGCAGTCATAGTCACAACAGTGGCTGGCACGCTGCCGGAGGGATATGCTTCACCTATTAAGCTCTTGGCAGATTAAGGGTCAACCAAAGGCACCCAAACATCAATAAGAGCCGACCGCCGTGCTGCAACATTCTCCCCAATCCTTTCAACTCGAGAGTAGGTAACACTTAAAGCAAACGACAAAGAAGTCTCACCGAGAACCACTTGGTCTTCAAGACAATAGATGGGAAGTGTTAACTGCTCAAGGTCAGGCTGCAAATCGCTCATTCCATGAGCATCGGCAAGAGGACCTTCCAAGCAGAGCAGATTCATAACATCCTCATTACTTGCATCTTTGTGAGATTTTAGTTGGGCAAGTAAAGGAAATTCCACCTCACGGAGCCTCTGCAGGGCGGAGTTATAATCCGCTTCTGCAGCCAGATTATAGGCAACAACATCCGCCAGACTCCTACCTGTCTTTCCGTGGTAATACCGACCGACAATCCCTCTTGCATCCCCTTCTCAATGGCACGACTAATCGCTGCTCCTAAAGCTGAAAGATACTCCTGAGAGTTTAAGCATTTAACAACGGCAAGCTTCAGGCCGTGGGTCAATAACCACCTCCGGCCGGATATAGTGGTAATAAGGTGAGGGTAAAACTTTTCTTCTAAATGAAGAGCCATCTCCAAAAGATCAGCGTCCAGCTTTGCCACCTTATCATTAACAATATTCATCTGAGCATCTTGGAACTCTTCAATTTGTTCCTTTAACCGCTCATATCTTGAAACCTGGTCACGAAGGCCGGAACATGTGGCCTCTAGTGCATGCACCTATCATAACAAAAGTATAAACAGATAAGAAAAAATAGAGAAGAATATGCAAGACATACAAATTCCTGAGTGCATACCTGATCCACAAGACTATCCTTCTGAGACCTAAGAGAAGACACATCAACATTCAAATCTTTAAGCTTAAGATTCTTGGTGGAAACCGAAGATTAGAGCTCCGCGACTTTCCCATCAAGGGACTCCTTTTCATTTTCAAGAGCCATATTCTTCTGTTTCAAGGCATCTATTTCATCAGCATGCATCTTCTTCGTAGCCTCAGCAGCAGAGACCTAAACACGGAAACGAGCGGCCTCCGTGGCCTCAGTCTCCTTCACCAGTAGTTGAGCCTTCAAGTTCTTAATTTCCTCATCTCTAGCCTTCAACAAGTCAGCTTCTTTCTCGCACTCGAACTCCAACCTCTTCCTCTCACTAAGACAATACTCGATCCGCATTCTAACCTTCGTGTTTAAGCAAGCTTGACGAGCAGTCCCAACGTTGAACTCCGTAAACAAATGATGATAATCCATCTCACGGATCTGAGAGAACAATGCAGGAGGATCCAAGTGATCAACAAATTCTTGGGAAACATCATAATCATCCAAGAGGGAGTCATTCAGCACATTTTATTGCGGAACAAAAACTTGGTGCAGGGTCTCAGCATTCAACTCTCGGGAGCCCATTGAAAGATCTTGTTTGGCGGAGTAAGAGGGACTCGCAGCATCTGCTTTCACCATCTCTGTGGAGTCAGAATCATGAAACATAGAAGCATGAACCAGAGTGGTAACCTTGGTACCCGTTTCTAGAACCGAATGAGCACTGACAGCATGGGAGATAACCATAGCCTCGATCATTACCGGAGGAATGATAGCAGACCTGATAATAGAATCACCTTCAGCTCCAGAAGCATTTGTACTAGAGTGGTGGGAAGAATCTGAAGAAATAACAAACCTTTCAGTTGCACCATTGGGCTTGTGATCAAGCACAGTCTCATCAACAATAATCCTAACCCCCGTGACTACTTTAGTCTTAGCTTTTTGACCACCACCGGTAGCGGAATCCTCCTGA
>BQNB010145535.1:0-16705 GCA_026074375.1 Tanacetum coccineum
CATCCCTAAATCCACACCAATCTTAATCCGATTATTATTTTCACCTTTTGTTAATAATTACACTAAATCCATCCCTAAAAAATTACCAAAAACAACACGAGACCGGATTCAATCGCCATTCTTGATTTCCATTCTCCTCAATATATATTGGATTCACGCCTAATAATTTCCCCTAAAATTATCCAACACCAAACCAAACCGATCATCTCTCAACACAAAAATCGACTATTCACAGTATTTCATATTTTTGATTTTGTTATCATATTGAAAACAATTACAGCAAGAATTATAGTTTTTGTACATGATGATCATTACTCTAGTGAGGTAGCAGCAGTAATAAAATATGGGCATGTGTTAAGCAAAGAATTGCATATAAGGAGTTCGATTAATTGCCTCACCGAGTGATGACCTTAGCCATTCGGCCATTCGCGTACTTGGTTATCTAGCTATATCTGAATAGGAGTTCGTGGACCTTCTCGGTCTCTGAATAGGAGTTTGTTTCTCTTTTTAAGCTCCCTCTATGGAGGTGAGTGTTTGTTCTTCAGCGGGTGTTTGGCCGTGCCCATTTAGAGGTTTTCATTGTTGCCTAGATGGAATGGCGGAGTCCAAGGGGTTTCCTCGGTTGGTTGCACATATTAAGCGTCTCCATTTATCTTCGGACGATCAAGGAGGGCCTTGCAAGTGGTACTTTCCACAGATTGTAAATTATTTGTTTCAGTTAGGGAGGCTTTAAAGGTCTTAGATCAGTGGCTGTGTGGGGTGTGTATGTGTTTACATGCTCTCAGCCGGGCATGCCATCATACTAATGTGATGCCCCGGTTCAAGTGGGTGACGAGAGATGTAGAGGAGTTTATAGTAGGGATCGTTAGGCCACAGGTTAGGAGGGAAGTGGTTCCTTTGGGAGGGGTGGTTGTGGATGAGGTTCTCCTTGACAGTGTGTTATCCCTACCTATCACGACGGTTAAAAGCATCCCTTATAGTTTTCGTATGGCATTTTCTCATGCTTTAGCTGCTGCTCTGGGTAAGGTGGCGGCTACACCGATGTCTATTGAGGCGTGGGTTAAACTTTTGTTGTTACCACGTTGCACGTTGCGTGTTTTCAGGCCTTTTGACCGTCAGGAACGCAGGTCTGGTAACAGGAAGTCTTTGCAATGCCATAGTATTCAACAGGCGTTGGCAGCTTAGGGTGGGGATGGGTTTATTGAACTTATTCCATTGCTTTTTGTCCAACCTTTAAAGGTGGTACCGGGGAAGGATGACCGTGTATCTGGGTCCGATAGCTCAACTGTGGGCACCAATGTTAAACAATGTTTAAGGAAAGTATCGGATGGGCACTTCACTGCTGCTGTTAAGGTTTTATGCTCTTCAGGGGTGGCACCTTTCGGTATGGATACTTTGACAGCATTGTTGGCTAAGCACCCCATACTACCCCCTCTCGTTATACTTGGTTTATTGCCCTCGGAGCCTTCTATTATTGTCGACGTGGATAGCGTTCTTGGGTATATTCAATCTTTCCCAAAAGGGACGTCTTGTGGGCGGGACAGATTGAGAGTCCAACATATTTTAGATGAATTATATGGTGAGGGGTCGGCAATTACTGTTGGGTTACTCAAGGCTATCTCTGTGGTGGTTAATTTATTGTTGGAGGGGAGGTGCCCTAAGGTTTTGGGGGAATTTGTGGCATCTGCGCCCCTCACACCGTTGCTCAAACCGGACAATGGGATCAGGCCTATTGTCGTGGGCGCGATTTAGAGGAGGTTGGCCTCTAAGGTGGCTATAAGGGGTGTCATGAAGGAGATGTCCAAATACCTTGGGGACTTTCAATTTGGGGTGGGAGTCCTCAGCGGGGCAGAGGCCATGCTCCATGGCGCAAATAGATTCTTAAATAAGTTTCACTCGGATGGGTCATTGGCTATGCTTACTGTTGATTTCTCTAATGC
Organism: Tanacetum coccineum; assembly: GCA_026074375.1. NCBI lineage: Eukaryota > Viridiplantae > Streptophyta > Magnoliopsida > Asterales > Asteraceae > Tanacetum > Tanacetum coccineum. The sequence goes on from BQNB010145535.1 coordinate 1,941, forward strand.
CTTCAACTTGGTGGATCGGACTACCCTCCTGCATGAGGTTCAGACTCGATGCCCCTCTATTTCCCTATGGGTGGATTTTTTATATGGTCAGTCAGCGAGGTTATATGTGGGTGATGACCATATTTGGTCCACGACTAGAGTTCAGCAGGGGGACCCTTTAGGGCCTCTTATTTTTGCTTTAGTTTTGCACCCACTTGTTCATCGGATCAGGGATTGCTGCCAACTGCTTTTCCATGCTTGGTATTTGGATGATGGTACAATTATCGGAGACGCTAATGAGGTTGTGAAAGCCATAGATATAATCAGGGCAGAGGGGCCCCGCTTGGGTCTTGAACTCAACATTAAGAAAACAGAAGTTTTTTGGCCATCATGCAATGGGGTGAAGGTGAAGGAGAGGTTGTTTCCCTGCGATATTGGGAGACCGACGTTGGGTGTGAAACTCTTTGGAGGCGCGGTTAGCCGGGATGCAGGGTTTATTAGTAGTTTGGGTGTGAAAAGGGCATCTCGTGCTGTGGAACTAATGAGTCTTCTCCCAAGTCTACGGGACCCTCAATCCGAGCTCCTTTTACTCCGCTCATGCATGGGCGTCGCAAAGCTGTTGTTTGGTCTCAGAACGTGCCAACCTATGTACATAGGGGAAGCTGTTTCTATTTTTGACAATGGACTTAGGAGGGCGATTGAGGCTATTGTGGTTTGTAGGGGTCCTTTTTTTGGGGATTTCCAATGGAGGCTAGCATCACTTCCGATTCGGTTTGGTGGGTTGGGTTTATGTTCGGCTGAGGATGTATATACTTATGCTTTTGTGGCCTCGAGGGCGCAATCCAAAGTCAGAATCAGGGATGTGGTATTGATGGGACTGATTCTGACTTTGGATATGCGTTGGATCATGTGCGTGTGTCCCTCCCTGAATTCGATCTTAGCGGTTTCTCTAACAAGGACACCGCCCCCCAAAGCCCAGAATGTTTTGGCGTGTGCCCTATTTAGTGAAATTGTCAAGAATTTGGGAGTGAGCTTTGATTTATCCCCTCGCCAAAAAGCGGTGGTTGAATGTCTCCGAGCTCCCCGTGCTCAGAATTTCTTGACTGTTATCCCCATTGAAGGACTAGGCCAATATATGTCGGCTCTGGAGTACTGGACTATCCTTAAGTACCGGCTAATGATCCCTCTGTTTCCGGTTGATGAGCCTTGCCCAGTTTGCCGCAAGGTTTGTTTGGATTCTTTTGGTGAGCATGCGGTCCATTGCAAGGAGTTACCTGGTTTCAAATATAGGCATGATTTGGTTAAGGATGTTCTGTATGATGTTCTTAAACGAGCTGGAATTTCTTCTAAAAATGAGGCCCCCGTGAACTTTCTGATAGATCCACTCGAAGGGAGGTCTACCTTACGGCCAACTGATATACTTGTGTTTGGGTGGGCCGGGGGGAAACATGCTTGTGTGGATCTTACTGGAGTGTCCCCTCTTGTTGGGCTCAGGGGCAATGGGTTTGTTGTAGGACAAGCTGCGTTGAAAGCGGAATCGAGCAAAATTGCTAAACACGAGAAAGCTTGTTTAGAGAATCAACACGTGTTTATCCCTTTTGCTTTTGATACATTTGATTTCCTAGCATCAGAAGCAGATGAGTTTTTTACTAGGGTTCAACGGGTTGTGCAAAGTAATTTTTCGACCCCTAAGACACAAAACTTTATTTTTAGTAGGATTGGTTTTGTCATCCAAAAGGGGTTGCGGCGCAGCTTGTTGCTCGTTTGCCCGCCATCTTTTTGTAAACGTTGGTTATATAAATAGGATTAAATGACATCCCCAAATTCTCAAACTTTTATTATTTTTCGTTTATAACCTATAATTTTTTTTATCACTACAACTATCTGCCGCTATAAAAGCCGCTGCTATGCACGGATACTCGTCTAGTTTTGTTATATAGGTTCTGACTCGACATTGTGAGCTGACTAATCACAAGACGACTATCTGTTTAGATAGCTCGGAGTCAGCGCAGGTGAAACTTCATGACCACAAAAGAATTAATATTCTCCTCGTTGAATTCGAACTCTTTTTTTACCTTCACTTTAGAAAGCCGATATACTTACCGCCGATCACCCGTTGCGATTAACATCCATTTGAGTAGGCACGAAAATTAATGCATGAGGCACAAGTATTGGACATGATGCGTAAATATAGCAACTTCAACACTCACGAGGAAAAGAAAACTTATATATTACGTACTCCCTCCGTTCCATATTAAGTGTCCAGTTTGACTTTTTAGAGTCTTTGTTTTATAACTTTGACCTCAACTAATTCTCTTTGTGTTATATAATACTTGATGCAAAATATATGTATGGATTGAGTTTTAAATGTATTTTTCATTGGTATAAATTTCATCAAGTATTATATAACACAAACAAAAATATTTAAAGTCAAAGTTGAACAAAAAAGACTTTAAAAAGTCATACTGGACACTTAATATGAGACGGATGTAGTACTATTTAAAAATCAAGCCTTGATGGTCATTGACTCATTGTATGCACTGCTATAAGGATTCATAATTAAGGGCCCGTTTGGTTTGTGGGGGTTAAGATGGGGTTTGGGTTGAAAAGTTAATATCACTTGTTTGGTTGTATTTTTATGATGTGGGTTTAGATTTAAATGCTAAATATTAAGGGGTGTGCTAAAGGAGGGAGGTTTTAAAGGTTTTATGACAAATGTGGGCCCATGTGTTTTTTCTTCCTCTCATTTATTTTATTTATCCTTTAAATATTAATATAAATAATTTCTAATTCATATTTTAATACATAATATATTTTTAAATATTATTTTCTTTTTCTCACTTCAAATCCAAATTTAAATTTAAATTCAAATTCTAATTCTAAACCTACCTACAAACCAAACGTGCCCTAAATGATGTACTATGTTAAAAAAAGGGTAAAGCCTATAGAATACCAACGTACTTTTCAAAATTTACCGTAATAAACAACTTACTTTTTTATTATCGATACCACCAACTTACATTCAAATTTGTTTTATATGAGGGGCTCACAATCATATATAGATGATGAATGCGTGTATTTGCCTAACAAGAAACAAATAAATATGCAAATGGTAAATTGGGTCTACCCATTTTCAGTTATCTTCAAGTTACAGCAAATCATTCCTTGTGGGTTGGGTTGTGGGGCTGTTCTACTGGCTTAGCTTAAGCTTAGGGGGATAGAATTCTATTTTTACATATTACGAGTACTTTCTAAAATGTATCAAACAATCTTGTTACGCGTCAAATTTATATATAGATGCTTAGCTAGATAGATAGATATGATAATATGGATGCATGCATGCATGGCTAAATAAAGTTTTGTATTCTAGCTGTGCATGGTTTATTAATTGTCGATTATGGATGTTCATACGATTAGACATACGTACGCGCTATTGATATTGATGAATATCCATGCGTACGGTTTATGCTTGTTTGAGTAATAACATTGAAATTTGCCAACCCTATATGCTAAGAATAGCCAAGATTTCTAGACGCATAGGTGGTTTGTGTGATGAGATATGGAAATCGAATATAAAAAGTCCTAGTGGTTAAAGCTAAAGCAACTACTTGGAAACAAACATAAAAAACAATGACTCGAGTGGTTGAAGCAAAGGCAACTACTTTGGAACAAACGTACAGAAAAACAATTTTTCCAGAATCGAGCTAGAGAGTCGAAAATAAGATTCATCACTTTTTCTTCTCATCCAAGATCACATATGACCAGGGACGAAGTCAGGATTTTGTATTAAGAGGGGCACAATTTTTTTTACATACGAGCTCAATGATATTTTTCCGATAGTAATGTACAATTACTAGATTAGTTGAAAAAAAAATGATCAAATGGGCAAACATTGGCGTAAATGGTAGTTAAAGAAGATAAAAGAGTTGCGGTTACTTAGATATGGGTCATGGGCGGTGGGTGGATTAAAGACTATCGAACCAAAAATAGAACAAGAAAAACCTACTTCTACGACGATAGATTCATAATTTCTTATTAAGAGTAGAACATAATGATGTATAGCTTATTTTTTACATGAAAAACTATGTATGCCCAAAGTGGGTTTGTGATAAATGCCCCAACATTTTCTCAATTACTCAAATGCCTCAGAGCGACAAGAACTACCAAAGCGACTGGAGTGACCTAATTAAAAATTATTAAAGTACAACCAAAAAATATTTTTTGTACTTTAAAAGTGTACTTTAATTGTATTTTTTACTAATTTTTAATTAGGTCGCTTTGGTAGTTCTAGTCGCTCTGGTGCATTTGAGGAAAAGTGAAAATGTTGATGCATTTATCACAAACCCACTTTGCCCATGGGGCATAAATAAAATTTTCCCCCTAATTAATCTCAAATATGAAGAAACCTTAAATAAAATTGTAGAGACTTTTGTGTTTAAAGATAAAATGAGTTTTAAAGGAGATACATTAAACTAATCTATAAATAAATGAAGAGCAAAGTGCAAAAATTATCCCTGTGCTCTTTCGATAGTCGGGTTTACATCCCTCCGTTAAAAAAAGACTACTAAACATCCCTGCGTTATTTTTTTGGGTCATGATACACCATTTGGACTAACGTTGCAAATAAGTGTTTCAACTCCGTTAAAAAAACATCCCCTTAGTGTTTCAACTCACCAACAATAAAGACCCTTTCTGTTGAAACTTATTTGCAACATTAGTCCAAATGGTGTATCATGACCCAAAAAAATAACGCAGGATGTTTAGTGGTCTTTTTTTATCGGAGGGATGTAAACCCGACTATCGAAAAAGCACAGGGATGATTTTTGCACTTTGCTCATAAATGAATAAAAAGAATACTACCACTTCAGTTTATCTTCAAAATGTGCTACCCACCTCTCTTTACCCACCTCACGTCACTAAAGCAAAAAAATTGTACTTTAACCATTTTATATTAATAAAATATAATTATCCATCTTCCTCCATTCATCAATCTTCTTCATTCCATTTCCATCTTCTTCATTTCATAAGTCATAACCAGCTACGCTTCAACAACCTTCATAACATCCGATCGAAATACTTTCTAAAAGCTAATTTTAAAGTTCAGACCAGATACTTTCAGGGACAGATTCCGAAAAAGCCTCAAAAATCTAAAACTTTTACGCTACCAGGTGGGTGTGGCTGTCCGGTTATTAGGGGGGGCCGAGCACCCTCCAGCCCCCCTACTGGCTCCGTCAGTGCATATGACGTTGTTGTTCTCTTTAAAGTGCACGGTTCAGTTTGGGTCGGTTTTTGGCTAAAACCAAAATCAAACTGAAATATTCGGTTTTTATACGATCAAAAACCAAAACCTTTTGGTTTTTTCGGTTTCTTATTGGTTTCGGTTTGATTTTTCGGTTTTTTTCGGTTTCAAATGGTTTATATTTAGGCGTGGCCAATTTATACTAACAAACTTTTTTTAGGTAGAAATTAATTATTCCTTTTTTTTCAATCCGAGCCTAATTATGTTTACCCTAAATTTCTACAATTACACACATATAAATGAGACATACACACATGCAAGTGAAAATACACATAGTATAATCATTGTCACATATGTAATGATATATTGTCAAGTAAACACACGTACATGACAAACACACGTATAAACATTAAGATATATATATTATAATTGCACCCACAAAATGATTATGAATTTAAATTTTTTGATTTATTATTTATTTATGTATATTAAATTATTATATTATTTATATATTATTATATATTAATACTGGTTTGGTTCGGTTCGGTTTTTACGGTTCGGTTTTTAGACGAAAACCGAAACTGAACCGAAATTTTTTGGTTTTTCAAAAAGTAACAATCGAACCATCAGTTTCTAGTTTCGGTCGGTTTTTTTGGTTCGGTTTTTTCGGTTTTCGGTTTGGTTTCGGTTTTTTCTAACTAATTTATAGAATCACTCTTCATGTTAACAAATGTTTTGAAATCAGTTTTATATAATGACAAACATAAACAATCTAACAAGATTTAGGCGATGAGTTTTTAACGTTTAAATGTTTTATTAAAATTAAATAAAAAATTGAAAAAATAATATTTGTGGAATAACAATTTAAGGGTGTGTTTGGTAGGGAGAAATGAAGAGAAATAGATTTAATTTTATTTCTCAAGTGTGTTTGGTAGAGAGAAATAAAAAAGTGGAGAATTGAAGAGAATTAAGTTGGGAAATGGAGAGAAATGGTAGTGTAATTTTTGTCCACCTTATTTCCTTAATTTTGATAGAGAATTTGGAGAAATGGGTTTTTATTTTTATTTTTGTTTTTTGCTTTTATTTTTCTATTTTTTTATAATCACAGTCGGGTCAAATTCGGGTCAAGACTAAAAATTTCATACTCGAACCCGACCCTATTTTAATTTTGGTTACTCGGGTTCGGTTCAATTCGGGTCGGTTCAACTTGGGTCTGGTCCATTCGGGTTCGGGTCAACCCAAATATGTGTAAAATGTAATTAAAAAATGCTATTTTTTTACTCTTTTAAATAGAAAATTTATATTAAAAAAATCTTTGTTCGGGTCGACTCGAACCCGAGTTAGCAAAACTTTTTCAACCCGATACCCGATGCCCTATCTTAGCATCTCGGTTACTACTCGATTCACCCGCATTAAATTTTTTATGAACCGGGTACCGGACCCGAATAAGCCTAATAGGGGTCGGGTCCGAATAGGCTTAACCCGACCCGAGTAACCTGACTCGAAAAAAATGATGATGAAATTATTGTATTATAATCGTTCTTTATTTTTAGTTTTTTAAAAGAAGAAAAAAATTTCGTGATTATTTTTTATTTCAATTCTCTTGTGTTACCAAACAATGGAATTCAATACATTTCTCATTCAATTCCATTTCTCTGAATTCTATTCTCTACTTCATTTCTAATCTCTGAAATTCTCTCTACCAAACGTGCCCTTAGTTCAATAACAATTTAAGTAATATATTCTCTAACTTCAGCACAGAACCTAAGTTGTGGTTTAAAAGTATGAACTTATACTTACTCGCTGAAAAATTCAGCGTCCTAACTTTATTTCGATGAGTAAATGCTTTTAAATATGTTTCACGTTAATTGAAAGAGAAGATATTTACTCAACTAAAAACATTCTCTTTTATAACAGAGAGTTAGGGTTTTTAAAGGCTTCCAATTTATACGTGTTGAACATTCAATGGTTAGGTTTGGTGTGCATCAAGTGCTTCTGCTTTCTATAAGTGATGTATTCTTTCGAGGGTACTGTTGAAAGGTGTTTCACATTTAATTTTTATCAACTCTGAAAAAGTGTTGACACTATAAGAAAAAGGAGAACGGGCGACGAACTTTTCTTCGGGGACAGTTGTCGTCGGGGAAAGTTCGCTAAACGACAAAATGTCGTTTGACGTGGCACATGTTTCCGTAGAACTTTTGGTCAAATTTGACAAAACTTTTTCCTAAGGACATGTCACCGGTGAAAGTTTCATCATAGTTTGACCAAATTTTGTCTCATTTACGTTGGCGGTAAGTTTTCCCGCCCTTTGGGAAAAAGTTTGATCATATTTGATCGTAATTAACTATAGTCATTAGTGTTATCGATTGGGAGGTGACGTGGCACAAACTTTCCCCGACGACAGTGTGTCGAATGTTGTAATGTGAATCACATGAATATTGTTTTATCTTTTTATGCTTTTGTAGATTTTCTCGCCCTTAACCTGTTAGATACTTGAATATCTTTTATCATTATTTTGGGTTATGAGGAGATCCAACATCGTGCAGTGAGACATTATCAAACCTCACAGAACAGTTGAACCACATCAACATTGAATCGAAGACTCTTTATTTTCGAAAAGATTGGCTCGAACAAAACTATAGTTTTCAAACCTTTGGATAATCGTACGGGTCACTTACATCTATTTGGAAAAGTCTCAAGGGTTTTAGCCGTACAATAGCAACGTACTTTCGGTTTTGTTCCATGTTGGTACGTGAACTTTTTTTTGTTCCACTTAATGTAACGAACTTTCAAGTTTTGTGTTAATTTTCACCAACTTGACCGGCAACCGGGAAAAAAGTTTTGTGTTAATTTTCACCAACTTAACGAACTTTCTAATGTTCCATTTTGATACGTGAACTTTTTCTAATATTCCGTTTTGGTACGTGAACTTTTTTTCTAATGTTCTGTTTTTGTACGTGAACTTTTTCTAATGTTCCGTTAAGTGGACCATAAATGTAGCTCATTCCGGTAAAACAAGTTTTACGGTGCAAATTAACACGAAACTTGAAAGTTCGTTACATTAAGTGGAACAAAAAAAAGTTCACGTACCAACATGGAACAAAACCGAACCCTATTTTATATTCAAATCTATTCACGTACTCTAAACAAATGCAATGTCCAACGAATGACTAGAAAGTTTAACGTTTCATAAGAAAAAATCTAAAACTTTAATTTTATAAGATATAACAATAAATAATGTATTAATATCAGTAACGAAATGGATATTTCTTCGTAAATTAACCTTATATTATACCGTTCAAAAAAATATCAGTGACGAGGGTTTATCTTCATGGCAAGCAAGTGAATAACAAATGATAAGTTACTATTGTATTATCTTTTTTTTTGAACGGCAACTTTATTAAAAAAAACTAGCAAGGAGCTAGAAAGACATTACAAAGAAATAAAATAGGGGTTTTTTAACCAATACTCCCAAGAAAAAACCCTATTACATCTACTAGAACACCATAAAAAGGACCAAGAAACAATGTCATCAAAAATCGTCGAACGATTAGGAGGCGAAGCGTCAAAGACCAACTGATTTCGAAGCCTCCAAATCCGCCACCAAGCAACATAAAAAACACCTTCTAAAATAGACTTGAGACGGGAAGAAAGTCGAAAGGATAAGAACCAAGCATCCCAATCCGAGAAAGAACAAATCTCCTGCCAATCCAAATCCCACCAACGACAAATTTTACGAAGAACAACCCGAGCCACGTCACATCGAAAGAAAACATGCTGAACATCCTCCATAGCAGCATTACAAAGAGGACACAGATGGGAATCCAACAAAACACCTCTACGGCTAAGATTGACTCTAGTAGGTAACCTATCACGACGAGCACGCCAAGAAAAAACATTAACTTTAATGGGAATGAATTTTACCCATCTCGTTGCAACATCCGACGAAGGGAGAAACAAGTCATCAATAAAGTTTCTGATGACTTTAACCTTGAACTCTCCATCTCCCGACAAATCACAAGTCCACCTATCTTTGGAAGACGAGAGGACAACCGAGTTCATAATTGAAGAAAGGTCATCCCACTGCTGCCGCTCAGCTCCATCACGCACGTCCCGGCGAAAAGAAGCTGAGACCGAAGAAGCTCCCATTTTATTAGCCACCACAATCTCCTTATCCAATTCGAGAGCAAACAAACGGGGAAACTGAACACAAAGAGGGGCATCAGCTAACCATATATCATACCAAAAACTAGTACAAGACCCGTCCCCAATCCGCTTCTTACAATGCGAAGAAAAATCAAAACCAGAATCTTTCAAAGATTTTACTTCACGTAAAATAGAGCACCAAATCGAGGGTTGATCGGTCACATGAAGATCAAACTTTGAGCCATAAATCGCTTGAATAACTTTACACCATAAAGAGCCATCGCCAGAAATGAAGCGCCACACCCACTTCAACAAAAGAGCACGATTCAACGCGAAGAAACTTGAGACACCAAGACCACCGTTCAGTTTGGACGCTAAGACATTGTCCCAAGCTACCCACGAAATCTTTCTATCCGAAGAATCAACACCGTTGAAGAACTTACTACGGATAGATTCCATAGTCTTCAACACGCCTTTTGGAACCTTAAAGATTGACATATAATAAATTGGAGAGGCCCCAAGAACGGATTTAAGAAGGGTCAATCTGCCGCCTATGGAAAGGGTTTTAACCTTCCATTTAGATAACCGGGCTTGGAGTTTGTTCACCAAGCCAACCCAAGCCGACTTCCGAGACATACACTCCCCAACCGTCACACCAAGATAACGAAAAGGAGTGTTCAAAACAGCACACCCGATCCTATTCGCCGCCTGCACAACAACATTCTGAGAAACCCCGACACCCAAGACTTGGCTCTTAGCAATGTTGATCTTAAGACCCGACGCAAGATGGAAGCAATTAAGAACTTTAACAATATTATGTAAGTTCTGTTCGGACCACTCTCCAATGAACATGGCATCGTCAGCATAAAAAAGATGAGAAATATTAACCGAGCCATGCAATTGAAAACCTTTAAACAGCCCATCATCAACAACACGGGAGAAAGAGATATGTAACGACTCCATAATAAGAATGAAAAGATAAGGGGCCAACGGATCACCTTGTTTCAACCCACAACAAAAAGGGAACTCGGACGTTGGGCTACCATTAACCAATATGGAAGCCATGGAGGAAGTAAAAGTACCACGGATCCACCTACACCAATTCGGCCCAAACCCAAACGCATGAAGAATATCCAAGAGATAATCCCACCGAACCGAATCATACGCCTTAGCAAAATCAACCTTAAAAAACATAGCTTGCTTCTTTTTTCTCTTACACCAGTTTAACATCTCATTTAAGATAAAAGGACCGTCCAATATTTGTCTATTAGCAACAAAGGCCGATTGAGTCTCGGAAACTAAATCGGATATAACAGTAGCCAAACGATTAGCTAAGACTTTCGTGATCACCTTATAAACGCATCCAATCAAACTGATAGGCCGAAAATCATTAACGAACTTAGCATCATTAACTTTAGGAATTAAGGCGATGAAAGACGAGTTACACCCCCTTGGAAACGTACCAGACTTAAAAAAATAGTCGACCGCATCGCAAAAATCCGCTCCGACAAGACTCCAATACTTTCTAAAAAATTCAAACGTATAACCATCGGGGCCAGGAGACTTATTCTCGCCACAGTTCCAAACAGCCCTACGAATTTCGTCCCTCGATACTGCCCTATCCAGCTCATCCACCTGATCCGAAGATAACCGATTATGAAAAGGAGCATTAAGTTTGAGACGATCATGACACGGTTGCTGAAATCGAACTTCAAAGTGATTCTTAAATGCCTCCTTCACAATACTCGGATCAGTACACCAAGTGCCCTCAACGAAAACACCACGAATCGACAACTGAGACCTTTTCTTATTAATAATACCATGAAAGAATTTAGAATTCTCATCTCCTTCGATAGCCCATTTGATTTTAGATTTTTGAACCAGATCCTTAACCTCCAAAAGTTTAATATCTTGCAGCCGTCGGTTTAGATCCATCCGATTGAGAAGGATGTCATCAGAAACGTTTCCCCTTTCCAAGTCTTTATCAATAGAGATCAAATCATTCTGTAGGGAATTCTTTGCGTTATGAAGATGAAACTTTTTATCTTTAACCCATAAACGAATAATAGACTTAAGGTCTTGCAATTTCTTCTTGAACCTAACCATAGCATTGGAATCAGAATGCGAAAAAGACAACCACGCATGCTCCACCATCGAATCAAAACCCTCCATCCTTAACCAAGATTGATAGAACCGAAACGGAGTCGGACCAAAATCAGACAAAACTTCCCTCAAAAGAATAGGACGATGATCGGACAAGTGACGGTCAAGACACAAAGCTGAAATAGACGGATAAAGCGAGATAATACCTTCCGTAACAAGAAAGCGATCTAATTTACTCATTTTGGAGGCTGAGGGATGCGACCAAGTAAACGAGTACCCTTCCAACTTGACATCCACAAGACCAGAAGACACAATAAACCGATCAAAACACCGTGCACTAGAAACATTGAAAGACGAACCAAGTCTTTCATCCATAGTCCGAACGTCATTAAAGTCACCCATTATAATAGCTTCGCCGTTCCATCTCCGTACAAGATTAGATAAAAAATCCCAAAGAGCCCTTTTGCTCCCAGGCTGTTGAGGAGCGTAAACCGCCACCAAAAGAATCTTGACATTACGAGGTAACCATGTGCCGTAAATAGCTATAAAATTATCAGAAATAGTAGCGCCATCTTTCTTGAAGATAGAAGCCTCCCAAATACAAAGAATACCACCAGAATTCCCTAATGAGTCACTGGCAACAAAATCAAAGTTTGAATTTCCCCATAGGGACTTTACGTCCATATGAGAAATACAATCCATCTTTGTCTCTTGCAACGCTAAAAAATTGATCCTATGCTTACAATTTAACTCCTTAACCCACTCCTTTTTCGTCTTGTGCCCAAGACCTTGAATATTGAGAGAAAGAATATTCATTTAAGAACATCTTCATCTCCTTGTGAGCCAATAATGCGTTCCATATCTTTCAAACACCCATCCAAATTATAACCCATAGAATGTCCAACCCGAACCATGTCATCCAAAATGTCAAGAATAGAGCCACCGTTATGAACTTTATGTGATAAGGAAAAAACTGATTCTCCATTAGAGGAATCATGGACCTCCTGTGAATGGTCCATAACCTTAGCATCCACTCTAGGCATATTCACCATGTCTTCTCCATTAGTAGGACCATCTTCACAAATCTCACCAACATTAGCGTGCGTCACAGAAGTTTTAAGGGTAAAACCAGGAGGATGCGATAAAGAGATACTCGCATCACGAACGCCTTTAGCGGGAAGTTTATTCAATAAATCATAAAAACCAAATGCGTGATAGTTGTTGCATTACTTAATCCCATGATATCGAAATTATATACTTATTTACTTGAAAACAAAACGTAAGAATCGAAATTTAAGACCACAACAAAAATGTAAACATCATTCAACATCAAGATCATATATAACCGCCATAAATTATTATCCGCCAATTTCATAATCAACTTCAACTTCTGCTTTTATTTTAACAATTCAGACCTACCTACTATGATGGTATATAATTTTTATGTGTATTTTATCTTTTAACCTACAACTGGCATTACATTATCTATTATTTTTTTACTATAGAAATTTCCAATTTGTGATTATAAACCGACCAAATGAAAAACTATTTTGAACTTAACACCTTCTTTTGAACTTGTACTCTAGTAGTTGAACCACATCAACATTGAATCGAAGACTCTTTGTTTTCAAAAACGTAAAAAGAGTTGTGCTAAATATTTCTCGACAACTATATTAATAAAGAAATGAATATTTTTTTTTCATAAGCCTCATATTATACCGTTCAATAAAATATCAGTGACTAGCTAGGGTTTATCTTCATGGCAAGCAAGTGAATAACAAATGATAAGTTACTTTTGTATTATCTACGGAAACATGTACATTTTCTTAATATAAATCGAATTATAATTCAATAAATAAATTAACAGAAAATAAATGACAGAAAATTAAATAACAGACATAAAGGGGTAGAAGCAGAAGAAGACAGACACTATATAACAATAAGTAAATAAAAGCAGTAAAAGGTCGTGAAACGAGGCTCGTGTTTAACACGATTCCCTTAAAACATATTCGCCGTCTGTTTCCCAGGGTACAACGTCCAAAGCTGTTGTACAGCCGGACCTGACAAACTTGCCTGAAAAATCACGGAAGCAGTCGTACGTTTCTGATCGAAAGGATTGCTGAAACTTGGTTGCTATGGGTGTTTTTTGGTCGTAGTCAATGAATGAGAATTATGGTTATATTTATACTGAAAAACTTGTCTTGCTTTCCAAGATTAAATATAAACCATAATTAGACAAATCTGTTAAAACTAATACAGATTTTCCATATCTTTTATAACACAAAATTATTCTATAAATATTTTGTAAGACTTGTTTAATAAGTCTATATCTATTCTTAAAATAGATTTACAAAATATTCTGTAAGATTTTTTGAATAAGTCTATATCTATTCTTAAAATAGATTTACAGAAAATTCTGGAAAAAGAAACCATCCTCACTTTCCATCTTGGGCGATGTAAGAGGATAAATTTCTCAAATTTTGTGTTTCAAGTGTCTCACTTTGAGACACGATATCTCTTTCATATTATCTCCATTTTAGACATACTTTAGCTCGTTGCGAAGCTCTCTTCAAGGAGAACGCAAAACTACAAGCTAATATAAATATATATAACATATATTAAATAAGAGAGAAGTGCAAAAATCATCCCTGTGGTTTATCAAAAAACCGTCTCACGTCCCTCGTTAAATAATTGTCCAAAACACATCCTTCCGTCAATGTTTTGGGACACGATACATCCCTTGGACTAACGGTGCAATTTTTTTTCCGTTAAGTATTAACGAGCGTCTAATTTTTAACGGTGCAACTATATAGGAGGGTATTGTTGTCTTTTTGCTGCCACAGGGATGATTTTTGCACTTCTTTCTTAAAAAAAAGTTTTTGTTTGTTTTTTAATTTAAAAAAAAACTTTTTTACATTATTATTCGTAAAAAAATTTAATTTTTTTTACAAAATCTTAAAAAAAAATTAAAAAGTGCGAAGTTTTTTAAAATTTTTTAAAAAGTTTTGTAAATTTTTTTTTTAAAAGTACGATTTCGGTTCGATTATTTTTAATTTTTTTAAAAATTTCGTACTTTTTTTAGAAAACTTTTTAAAAAAATTTTGTACATTTTAAAAACTTTTTTAAAAAAATTCGCACTTTTAAAAATCTAAATTTTTTGAAACTCGTATTTTTTAAAATGTACAAAAATTTTTAAAAAAGTTCTGTAAAAAAAGTTCGAAATTTTTAATTTTTTTTTAAAAAATAATCGAACCAAAATTGTAGTTTTAAAAACTTTTTTTTTAAAAATTTTACAAAA
>BQNB010145536.1:0-16705 GCA_026074375.1 Tanacetum coccineum
GAGCTTAGTCTAGTGGCGGCTCCCTAATAGGCCTGGCGGCCCCAAATATATCTGGGACCGTCGGGACCGCCACCAGCTAGCCGTTGGAAATCATGTCTATAAATACTGCACTATTGCTGGCAGAAAAACACACCTCTTTGCACGAATTTTTCAAATAACTTTCTCTCTCTAAAAACCTTCTTTCTCTCTCTAAATCTCTTGATTACTAATATTGTTTGATCTTGTTTCAAGTGATCCAATATCATCTCATCTTTCTCATTCTTCTACCAAGTGCAAGAGAAGAACATTCGTATTCGCCAAGAAATGAATTGTTATTTAGTGATATCTCCTCTCTTCTTCTAAGTATCAAATCTCTATTTTAATTATCTTGTGTAATTGTATGATTCGGATTGTGTGTAAATCCGATAGTGTAGATCTTGTGATTGTGTAGTGCTTGTGAAGTGGTAGATTGTTTCTAGCTAAGATTTGAACTCGACATTTAGCTTAGTGTCAGAAAATAACATAAGCGACGTGTAAACGGTTTTCTCCGCCTAAAGGGAGCTTGTTGACATAGTGAAACCTCGAGTAGGATACTCGGGGGGTGGAGTAGGGCGAAGAGGAGTTCCGTAGCTGAACCACTATAAATCTTGGCGTCTTGGTTTGATTGTTCCTTTCCTTATCTATTTATATTATTGTCATTGTTATTTAGTATTAGTTTATATATTTACATTGTTGATTCATATTGTTGATTGGTTGAACATACAACTCGAATCTAAGTATTTTGAAAGCAAACTTTTAAAATGTAAAACAAACTAGCAAACTATTCAACCCCCTCTCTAGTTTCCACAAAAATGTAAAAATATTCACGATAAAAATAAACGTTTACATGTTATTAATCGTAAACTTCCATTTTGACATAAATCACTTAAGGTATGGATAAACAAATCATCAAACTTAATTAGGGATCAAGAAAATAATTCTTTTTCTTCTTAATCATCACATTTCTACAAAACTATATTTTTACAAAAATACACAAAATAGTTTTGTTAATAAAAATAATGTTTTTTTATAAAAATTTGAATTCAGTTTTTCCCTCCAAAACAGAAAACAACATACCAGGATCAACCTTCCCCACAAAAAGACAAAAATCAGAGCGTCAATCTAGTGACGGCCCCCTAAGTGGCTGTTGGGTTTTCCTGGCTATAAATACTGCACTATTCTCAGTAGAAAAATACACCTCTTTGCATGAATTTTTTAGTCATCTTTCTCTCTCTAAAAACCTTCTTTCTCTCACTAAATCTCTTGATCACTAACATTGTTTAATCTTGTTTCAAGTGATCAAATCTCATCTTCTATCTTTTTCCTTCTTCAATCAAGTGCAAGAGAAGAACACTCGTATTCGTCAAGAAACGAAGTGTTATAGATTAGAGATTTCTCTTCTTCTCTTATAAGATACAAAACTCTATATTTATTATCTTGTGTGATTGTGTAAGTTGGATTGTGTGTAAATCCGATAGTGTAGATCTTGTGATTGGGTAGTGCTTGTGTAGTGGTAGATTGGTTCTAGCTAAGATTAGGACTCGATATTTAGCTTAGTGTCGAAAAATAACGTAAGCAGCGTGTAAACGGTTTTCTCCACCTGAAGGGAGCTTGTTGACATAGTGAAATCTCGAGTTGGATACCCGGGGAGTAAAGTAGGGCGAAGAAGAGCTTCATAGCCGAACCACTATAAATCTTGATGTCTTGGTTTAATCGTTCTTTCCTTTATCTCATTATATTGTTTGTGTAGTTATTACAAGTAAATAGTTATCTTGATTGGTTCATATTGTTGAATGATTAAGCATATACTCGAATCTAACAATTTTAGAAGTAAAATTTTAAAACGCTAATTAACCTGTAAACTATTCAACCCCCCTTCTAGTTTCCAAAATTGGTATCAAAAGCCAAAGTCATTCAAGATTTTTAAAATATACTGTATTTTAAAGCTTGGATCGATCTATGGATTCTGACAAATATCTAGAAGGGCAATCTATGCAAAGACCACCACTCTTTGAAAGTGATAGTTTTATTTATTGAAAAAATATATTCAAAACATATGTTAAATTAAAAGATCTTGATCTTTGGCATGTTATTACTAACGGTGATTTTCAACCTATTGAACAAAATCCAGAAACCAAACTAGATGAGGTTATCCCTTTTGAAAAACAAAGTGATGATCTTAAAAAAAGAGGCTTGCGAAAAATAATGAAGCCAAAATGGTTATTTGCAATACTTTGCCAAGAAAAGAATATGAAAGAATTTTCATGTGTAATACGGCAAAAGAGATTTGGAAAACTTTGTTAATCACCCATCAAGGTAATAGCCAAGTCAAAGATAACAAGACCTTTTGGTACAACAATATGAACAATTCGTCATTTCTGAAGATGAATCTATAGATAATGCTTTTGCTTGATTTAATACTATTATTACTAGTCTAAAAGCTCTTGATGAAAATTACTCTATCAAGAATTATGTTAGGAAGTTTCTTAGGGCTCTTCATCTAAAATGGAGAGCAAAGGTCACGGTGATTGAAGAGTCGAAAGACTTAACATCACTAACACTTGATGAACTCATCAGGAACCTCAAAGTTCACGAGATGATCATCAAGAAAGATTCCGAAATAGTCAAAGCTAAAGGAGAAAGAAAATCTCTTGCTTTAAAGGCTAAGAAGGAATCTAGTGATGAGGAGTGTTCGACTTCCGGAACTGAAGACGAAGAAAACACCATGGTAGTTAGAGACCTCAAGAAGTTCTTCAAGAGAAGAGGTAAATTCGTGAGACAACCACGTAACAACAAAAAGAGGTTCCAAAGAAGCCGAGACAACAAGAATGGCAAAAGTGATAGAAAATGTTTTAGATGCGGTGATCCAAATCATCTTATTGGAGAATGTCCAAAACCACCGAAAGATAAGAACCAAAGAGCATTTGTCGGAGGTTCTTGGAGTGATAGCGGTGAAGAAGATGATGAAAAGACTAAATACGAAATGTGTCTCGTGGCTCAAGCATCAAATGAGGTATGTTCCGACACTTCTTACTTTAGCGATGAAAAATCATCGATTGATGATTTTACCTTAGATAATGAATATGATAAACTATGCAGGATGAGTCTAAAAATAATCACAAAGAATAAACAACTAAAAGTTATTAGAAATAGTTTAGAAAGTGAGCTTAGTGAATTAGAATTAAAATTGTCTACACTCAATAAAAACAAGAGAGTTGATCTCGAATGTACAAATTGT
Source organism: Tanacetum coccineum (assembly GCA_026074375.1). Lineage (NCBI taxonomy): Eukaryota > Viridiplantae > Streptophyta > Magnoliopsida > Asterales > Asteraceae > Tanacetum > Tanacetum coccineum. Next base: position 3,257 of record BQNB010145536.1, read on the forward strand.
CAGTTACTCAAAATCGACAACAAAAAACTTAAAGATGAAGCTCTTAAGCTAACTCAATTTGAAAAGAGTACACACTGATTAAATGAAATGTTAAGCAATCAAAAATACTCCGGAGATATATTAGGTTTAGGATTTAACTCATTTGAAGCATCAACTAGCGAGACTAAGAAAATCAAATTTATGAAATCTCAAAATGAAATGCTTTCTGGTGGCGATCCCCTAAATACTGAGGGCGGCCCCCATAAGTCCAGAAGGCCGCCAAATCAATTAAGGGGCCACCTGTCTGTTCACCAGAACCTGAAAAATCCGTTTCTTTTCAAAAATCCATTTTAAGTCCTAGACCAAAACACATAATGGTAAACAATGTTAAAATTCCCGTTGCTAGTGATAATGAGGTTAAAAAATTTTATAAATCAATGTTAAAACCCAGAGTTTGATTTTATAAACCAAATTCTAGGTCAAAAACTCCACCACCTGGAAGAGTTAATAATCATTATCCTCGTTCTAAGACACTGTAACCAAAAAGGAATGTTGGTCGACAAAACCAACCTTATGGTTTTCCCGTAACTTGGAACAACTTCCAACCTCAAAGTTACATGCCATGGGACATGTGTCCTCCATTTCCACATCCCAATCAATTACATCAAATGCAAGGGATGTTTAGCACTAACAACTTTAGACCCTTGAGATATTAGGGACCAAATGTTTGAGTTATTGTCTTACATAAATAAATATGCCTTGGAGTCGACTTGGAACCCAATGAGTGGATAAAGGATATCGGATGCTCTAAACACATGATGGGTAACTGAAAGATATTCTCAATCTATAAGGCATACAATGGAGGTAATATCATTTTTGGTAGTAATCTTCGCTGTAACATCATTGGCAAAGGTACGATTTCTAATGACTCTCAATATAGATAATGTAAGACATGTAGATAACTTAAGATTTAACTTGCTAAGTGTAGGTCAAATATGTGATAATAAATGTAGAGTAACTTTCTCTAAACATGATAGTGAAATCACTAAGGACGGTAAGGTTATAGGTAGAGGTATTAGGAAAAAAGGCTTATATGTGATGAAATTAGAAAAAAAAGCCGAAAGATAATATTTGTCTTGCAACGATTGATGAAAACTTCACGTTGTGGCATAGGATATTAGGTCACGCTAATATGCATCCTATTCAATCGTTAGCATCTAAGAAATTAGTTAGAAACTTACCTAAGCTTAAGTTTGATCAACATTTCTGTGATGCTTGCAAAATTGGAAAACAAGCTCACGCTAGTCACAAAGCTAAAAATATAGTCTCAACGACGAGATGCTTAGAACTTCTCCATATGGATCTCTTCGGTCCATCCGGCGTACGAGTTACGGAGGAAACCTCTACACCTTAGTCATAGTAGATGACTACTCTAGGTATACTTGGACAAGATTTCTTAAGAATAAAACCGAGGCTTTCGAGAAATTTGAAATCTTTAGTAAGAAAATACAAAATCAATTAGGATGTTCAATAGTGTCAATTAGGACGGACCACGGTAGAGAATTTGATAATGAAGTGCAATTTGGAGAGTTTTGTAATGCCAACGGTATTACACATAACTTCTCAGCTCCACGCACTCCACAATCAAATGGCGTGGTAGAAAAGAAAAATAGGACATTACAAGAAATGAGTAGAACCATGTTGAATGAACAATCTTTACCACAAAAGTTTTAGTGTAATGCCGTAGATACTTCAACATACATCCTTAACCGAATCCTAACTAGAACTATCTTAGGTGAAATACCTTATGAACTCTTGAGAGGTAGGAAACCTACTCTTGATTAATTTAGGGTATTTGGAAGCAAGTGCTTCATTTTAAACAACAAAGACTACCTTACCAAGTTTGACTCAAAGTCATACGAATGTGTCTTTTTAGGTTACTCCCAAATTAGTAAAGCCTGTATCATCCTTAATAAACACACCATGAAAATCAAAGAATCACTCAACGTGACATTTGATGAAACTCCTTCACCCTCTAAGATATCACCCTTGGTGGATGATGACTTACATGAAGAAAAAGCAATTAAGGTTGCCGAAAAGGAAAACTTAGAGAATGGCATTGAGGATGAAACTTTAGAAATTGACAAAATAGTCAATATTAAGGAATCTAGGGAACCATCCATTAGAAAATGTCATAGGAAGCCTTAACCAAAGAACTCTTAGGTAACAAGCCCAAAACCAAAGTAACTTCTTTTGTTTTATATCAACTATAGAACCTAAGAATGTGAATGAAGCCTTAACGGATAAAGTTGTATAATCACTATGTAAGAAGAATTAAATCAATTCATTGCAAACGATGTTTGGGAGTTAGTACCACAACCTAACAATATGACAATCATAGGAACGAAGTGGGTGTTTAGAAATAAGTTAGACGAGAACGATGTTGTTTCTTGAAATAAGGCTAGGTTAGTCGCCCAAGGTTATAATCAACAAGAGGGCATCGATCAAATGAAACCTATGCCCTAGTTGCTAGATTAGAGTCTATTAGAATACTATTAACTTATGCTTGTGCTTTAGATTTTAAGCTATTCCAAGTGGATGTAAAAAAGTGCATTCTTGAAAGGTTTTATCAATGAGGAGGTATACGTGGCACAACCTCCAAGATTCATTGACTTCGAAAAACAAGATCATATTTATAAACTAAAGAAAGCTTTATATGGTCTTAAACAAGCAAAAGCTTGGTATGATTGATTAAAAGATTTTCTTATTAAACACGAGTACAAAATAGGAATGATAGATAACACACTTTTTACTAAGAAGAAAAGTTCAAATCTCATCATCTTTCAAATATATGCCGATGACATTATATTCGGTTCGGCTTGTCAAGATATGTGTGATGAGTTTGCCAAAAATCATGCATGACGAGTTCGAGATGAGCATGATGGGTGAACTTAACTTCTTCCTTGGATTACAAATAAAACAAATGGAAGATGACATCTTCTTTAATCAATCTAAATATATTAAAGAAATGCTTAAGAAATTTAGCTTAGAAGATTCTAAACCATTAAAAACCCCATGTCCTCGGATACTAAACTCATGAAAGACGAAGAGTGTAAGTCGGTAGATAGTACCAAGTATCGAGGCATGATAGGTAGTTTACTCTACCTAACCGCAAGTAGGCCCGATATCATGTTTAGTGTCTGCCTTTGTGCACGCTTCCAAGAGGCTCCCAAAACCTCTCATCTTGAAGCGGTTAAGCGTATCTTCCGATACATTACAGGCACCACGCACTTAGGATTATGGTATCCTAAAGGGACCGGCATAGAAACCGTAGTATATGCCGACTCTGATCAGGCGGGAGATTATGTGGACAGAAAGAGCACTAGCGGTATTTGTACGTTCGTGGGATGTTGTTTGACATCTTAGTTCTCGAAAAAACAAACCGCTCTTGCTATATCCACTACCAAAGCCGAATACGTAAGCGCCGGAAAGGCATGTCAACAAGCACTATGGATAAAACAAGCTCTTATCGACTACGACATTCGACTCGATGACGTCCCGATCATGTGTGACAATAAAGGCGCGATTGACCTTAGCAAAAACCCGATGCAACACTCTCGAACTAAACACATCAAAATTCGTCACCACTTTCTTCGTGATAATGTCTAGAAAGGACATATCTCTATCGAAAAAGTGTCTTTCGTTGACAATATCGCCGACATTCTCACTCAACCTCTTAAACATGAATCATTTAACTATCTACGTCTTGGTTGAGGAATGATGGAACATATTCCATAAATTGTTCTTCTTTTCTTCTGTCTTGATTCTAGTCCGTGTTCCACTCCGTGTCGTGACAACTTAATTACTTCATCAGAAGTAATTTAAGCATTTTTAATTCGCGAAATGCAAATTAAAACGTCACTCCCTTCGTAACTTTTTTGTCAAAATTCGAGTCAAAAACCATCTCCTGATGGCGGCCCGCATAGCATGGGCGGCCCCCTGATTAAATTAGGCGGCCCCCATATCGATATGGGACCGCCACCAAAAGACGCTTTTGTCTGTCCCCCTCTATTTGTTAAACACAAAAACAAACCACTCCTTCCTCTCCAACTGGTGCGACGAAACAACCCAAAAACCATCCAAACCTTAAAATCAACCACTAAAACACAAATTGAAGATCAAATCAACACTAATAATCATTCCTAACATCACAAAGATCATCAATTGTAAGTCATTTCGTCTATTTTCTTTCAAATTTGTGTCTAGGGTTCATGTTGAACAAAAATTCAAAATTGGAGATTTTTATTTTTCTTTTGCTTATGTGCAATTAGGACTATAATAACACAATGTATAACTTATATGCTTCCCGTAGACATAGGATTTGCATAATTGAATGTGTTTGTCAAAGTTTTCCATTCGCATAAAAAACCCAATTTTCTTTCAAAATCGCTCACGTTAGAAACACTATAAAATTCTTTTAATGCATTGTTAATACGTCCTAAAAACGTTTTTGCATACATGCATAATGATCTCATAAACAAAATTTGAAATACATAATTCATATGTATTTTTTGACATGTTTGGATGAACAAAATTTAATTTAGGAGCGTTTGGGTTCACTCATAGGTTTTGTTTTAGAGTCAATTTAACCATTACTCCACATTTGTTTCATATAGGCACACACTAGGCAAGAGTATATTAACATTACGAGCACATAATAATAAAATCTTGAACAATATTTTAATATAGGTGACAATGCCTCGCAAAACATCGGATGACCACCAAAACACTAGAAGTTACATTCCAAAAATGTCCATTGAATACAACGAACCACTAAATGCACTTTTGAATTCATTGAAAATCGTTACATTCGCGAAGGGCGGGTAGCTGTGTAACACCCCCAAATTTACAACGCAGCGGAATATCACTTTGGGGTGCTACTTCATAATACATGCACACGAGTCACAGTAAACGACTTTAAAAGAGAAGTTTATAAAGCAAAATCACATTCGATTTATTTAAAAAGAACATCAGAGTTACAAGGTCCCAAACTGGTTTAGAAAATATATTTCTAATAAGTCATAACACGACTCGTTTTCTAAAAATCACATTATCGAATGTACAAAATTTCATCGAGTTCCAATCCTTGATATCCGCGTTCCGTCCCATCCAAGCCATCCAATCACCTAACCCTGAGATACATGCTTAAAAACGTCAACACAATGGCTGAGTGAATTCATAGAGTTTTCAGGTAACAATTAGAACACATATTTGGTTCCCCAAACATTTATCACATTAGAACGCAATTTAGTTCAACAAAAACATGTATGACTTGCTAGCTAGGCAAGCCACATCACATTTCCAACTTCCATGAGCCCGTGTACCGAACCTTAACACATTTATCATTATAGATAAATAACTGACCGGGTAGTATGCCACCACCCCTATCTCAATACAGAATGTCCGTTACAGGGTGCTCACGCAATGGATTCATACCCTGGACAGGGTTGTCAAACCGAATAGATCTATTTAATGCATTCAGCGTTTACCTCCTCGGTAATTAACGAGTACACAGTAAAAGGCATATACTCATGGCAATAAAAACATATTATCATTTCAAAACAATTACGTTCAATTTTCAGAACAAACCACAACATCAAGCATGTATAAAACTGCTTATGTTCAATTTATAAAACAAGCAACAACAAGTACGTTTAAAACTACTTGCGTTCCACTTTCCAGAACAAACAACAACGAGTACACATAATGTTACTTGTGTTCCATTTTTAAAAACATGCATGTATCCCCCTCGCGGGTTTATAAAACATTCAAAGCATTTAAAAGCGAGGCTATGAACTCATCTTGATTGAAAACCATGATCAATAATTAATCAATCACGAAACGTCACCGATAATGAACTCAACCGCGACCTATAATTATGTCGCTCAGTTACTATATAATAAAGTACGATCGAACGATACGTACATCGCAACGATAGAAATCGTATAAAATACACACGTGATGAGAAATCCTCTTGCGCGACCTAGACCATAACACTTAGTATACTTTAGATACTATCTTTCTTTCAAACATAAGTTGTATCACTTTATTGAAAACTTTTTATTTTTGGAAACTTCATATAATTACAAAGTTTCTACTTTTAGAAACGTCCTCCTTCATTAAAGTCGTCAAACCCAAAATATCATGATCGTAATAATAATAGTGTTTATCATCTTTATAAAATCCAACAAGTCTCATATTAACCCAATTGACTTTTAAAAGTCAACGTTTGACTTTTTAATATATATTTTTCTTTAAATCTGACCCGTCCAAAACGACCCGCTAGAATACATTTTCACGACTCGGACTCTGAAGCATTTTGGTGTAAAACGACATTTCGGACAACTTTTTAGCTTTACCCGAAACTCGAAGAAAAAAGACGAAAATGCCCCTGCAAGTTTCTGCGCAGCTTTGACTTTTTACAAAAATAGTTGAAACTTTTATATAAAATTTTCCAACTCCTTTTGGCCGTAAAATCTTCATTTTAAATCATTAAATTCTTAAATTTGCAAGTCAAAAACGAAACGGCATTCCGGACAACTTTCGTGTTTCACTGAAAGGCTAAAACGGACTCGAAAGTGCTCAAAATGCTCGTTTTATTTTCTGCACAGCTTGTATAGAAAGAAAATAGCTTATTGCATTTTTATAAAATTTCCAAACTTCGATCGGCTCTAAAATCTTTGTTATTAGGAGTTACGGAACGATCCACCTATCAAAACGTTCATTAGGACGAACTCTATCATATTTCTAAATTGACAATCAATTTTTAAAATTTCTTGACCCTCGAAATCCGGGCCAATCTTTCTGCTCGAATTTATACTTTTCAAAACTCATCAAAACCGCATTTTCGGCTTCCGACAACCTCGAAATGCTATCAACTAGCCTATTTTTATCATCCAATATCATTTCTAATCTAGTCTAACGCAAGATTCTCGGATTCCATTACATGCAATAATCAAAACGCGACACAAAAATAAGAATAACATTACGACAACATAATTAAAATACTTACAACCAATCACGAAATGTTTTCGGCTTTCCCCCTTGTGGTTCGAAATTCGGACGCAACCCCCAAACAACACCACCAAAACTTTTTCAACAAACCCACTTTCAAATAACACTAATCTAGCCACTATAAACATTTCTTTTAGATCAAAACCACATGAACTCAACCAAATTTCTAACATTCAAAATACTTATTGCATGTGGGATTTTCTTAGTGTGATGTGTAGGTCTTGATACAAGGATTAAGAAAATGTATTCGGATTGTATTGCATGTCAGAAAATCGACGGGTTTGGGTGGTTTTATGTGTGGCCGGTCATGGAGAGCAAAAGGGAGGACAAGGAGAACAAAATTTTGTAAAGGAAATTAAATGGAAGTGTTACTTCCTTTTATAGAGAAAGTACTCTGGAGGTGTGACACTTCTAGTCCTCTATGTTTCAAAGTCCTTTAAATTATAACACAAGGTTATTTGTTTCGTGTCCTCAACCGACCAAAGGCTCGGGTTTCACCATTTCATAAATATTTTTCTTCCGTCCCACTAAATTCATTTTAAAACATTCAATAAACGTTAAATCACGTAAAACACGACTTTTAAACACGGTTTTTACAAAAACTCAAGGAAAGCCATAAAACACTAAAATACATATAGTTTCGCTCTCGGAGCAAAAATATAAAAAAATTCAAATTTTCTCAAACGCTCAAACGAATAGAATTTGAAACACGACTTGCGAAATAGCCAAAAATAATATTTTTTATCAAATCGCCCAAAACGAAAAACGATTATTTCATATCAATCATAGAAAATAAATCGTGGCTCGAGATAATCGTCGGCTTAAAACTCGGGTTGTTACATTCTACCCACCTTAAGGGAACGTCTTCTCGGTGATCAATTCAACTTATTCGTCCTAAGCTCACTCATGGAGATTTAGGCTTTGATCCTCGAACAGACTCATGCGTTCTCACGCGCCGGATACGCGACGTTACACTCGCTAAATACGAGGCGAAAAAGCAATACAAAAGCACATGGTAAATCTACCAACAAAAATTAATCATATACGCCGAATCGTCCTCATCAAAAAGGAACATAAACAAGCCACTGAAACATCCGGGAAAAATCACTATGTCGATCTCAAAATTTTTAAAACGTGAGGTCAATCCAAACTCAGTCGGTGATCATACAAACAAAACAAAAAGCACGTCGCCAACCCGGTCTCATTAATGAATGCACCACCGGTCGCAAAAATAATCCGGAGTATACATAACTCCATCAAACACACTATAGCATTATTTATACATAAATACATAATCACATACTCACATATTCGCCACTTTATAGCGACTTCACATTTTGGCCTAGCTTTACTTAGGCATTTCGTCAAGCCCGCTTATAATTAAGCCATTACGACAAATATCACACACCATGCTCGCTTATAGTTAAGCCTTAGCAATTAAACCATGGGTAGGCATACCCATTCATCCAAAACTTAATGCCACATTATTGGCAACGCTAAAGCGACCTAAGCGCTTACTATTAACCAAAAGCACCTGAACACGTAGAGCACATTTTTGCGCATAATTTGGCGGGGAAAATCCCGCAAGAAAACATAAAAGATCAATAGAATTTATTCGAGCATCAAGGATTCAATAACCGCGCTCTCAAAGACGACGATTTCAATTGCCCCTTATTGGACGATTATCAAGATTTATTCAATTCCAATATATCCCATCGGTCATCGGACATATAGACTAGATACGTTTAGACCACAACGCACATTCACTAATTCCCTTCGACTCGAGGCGTAAGCTATTTCGATTGATCCCCCCCGGGGGAAATGCTGACGGATGTCGCCATTGAGTTCCATTAGGGTTCTCCATCTTCTCGCTCGGCTTCGCGTAACAGAGTCGTTACGTTCAAGAAGTAAGTACCACTACACCTAACTTTAAGTCAGGGGTCGCTTAGTGTTCTATACCAATCCTTGACGATCAATATATATATATATATATATATATATATATACACACATCACACAATAAAACCACTAATTAAGTCGAGGCAACCACGCACATTCCTTAAGCAACTTATCAAAACTCTAATTTTCATTCCTTTTGACTCAAGGTGTTGGCTACTTCGATTGCTCCTCCAGAATGGTGACGGATTACTAGAGTTTCAATCATTCGCTCCTCTTCACGCATTTCGAGTCTCGTCGTCAAGGAGTAAGAGATAATACACCCAACTTTAAGTCAGGCGTCGTGTAGCTCTCTATACCTATCATCGATGATCAATATACATCGTTAAACAATATTACTACTAATTTCCATTTCGGGGAAAGAAGTCTTCTTCACAGCCGTCGGTTGCTACAATAAAAACAATACTCACATTTGACGTAGGAGAAGTCTTCTCCATTTTACACATCCAATATTGGAGTTATCATAACTCTACGTTTATCCACTTTGGCAGTCTTACGACCCCAAGAAGTCCTTTTCTCAGTGTCAGTATCAGGTTTCTTGGTATCCCACCATCTAACCAACTTTACCCATTTAATCCTATGAACCACAAGGTATATATAGACGTTTACCCCTGCACAATGGCACTCAACGCTACATCTAGCCTTTGAGCACTTGCCGATACACGGCATGCGGATGTTCAATCCGACCTCACATTCAAGTCTTGCTACAACAAGCATCCGGTCCACACCTTAGGTGACTCAACTCCGTACTCGCTTACTAACACACCGTCCAAAATCGATTCTCGACAACCAATCTCCACAACAAACTACCGATCTATTTCGCAACGACCTAAATCTCGCTCTTATCTAGACACACTCATTCCAAACCATACCATTGGCATTTCTCTACGGAATGACTCGGTCACCATAACTAACATGATACTCTCTCCATGTAGTCAAATAAGATTACTTGCATAAGGGTCCAAAATTGAGGGCAGAACATTTTTCTCTTTCAAAGAGTCCAACTCGATTATTTATCTAAAAATTTTGACATTTTTAAGGGTGACGATTAATCTGATCAAAATTTCTTCCAAAAGGTTAGATCAAAGTGGAATTCTAATTTGAAAATCACCATCATTTATAAAAATATCTGTTCAGTTGGGGTTGCATAAATATTTGCAAATGATTTGAAATCGGCAAAATTTATAGAATAACATTCAATAAAAGAAAATTTTGATAAGCGTTTAAAATGATTCCTGTGTCAAAATCATTGATTTGTAAAATGTCATCATGTTGATTTAAAGTTAAAGATCATAACAAGTATAAGGAATATCCAAACTAAGGGTAAACAAAGAAGATACACGCGCATAAGAGTGCAAGCGGGAGCCGCTACACTTTCCTAAAAATCCAGATCATACCGAAACAAGATGAAATCCAGGGTGACAATGGCATCCTAGCCCAAACCACCCATGTTAGTCGAACATCACATACATAGCCTACATAGAGTTCTAAATCAAAACCATGACTAAAGAATGAACAATCACAACACTGGTGATAAGATGAAAACTTTGAGGCAACAATAACCACAAACCGATAAACTTTTAGCTTCTTGATGCTTTTCTGGATTCTACCTCTTCATCATTTTTTACGCATCTCTTAAACAGTGAGTCCGCAAAGCTTGGAACAACCGCTCAATTCTAAGTTTGTTCAATATTTGAACCTCCAGTTTTACACATCCAGGGGTTTCCATATAAATTCTTGGACTTATTACTCATTCAAATTCTTGTCTTAATTTTTTGACTAGTTTTGTCATTTTGGCGATAACTCATTTATCCAGTGTCAATACAACTCCATCTGAATTCCTACATGTACCTAGGATGTTTCTCTACTTCCTAGTACAATCTCTCAGGTCTTCATATACCAAAAATATTTTAAAACACTCCCAACGGGCTGCTAATCAAAAGCAGTCTCTAAGAAATTGCGACAAATTTTTGTAGCTGACGGATACGATCGAAACTTGAAATCTATGCATACCATTGATGTGAGCCCAATTGAAGATAACAGACCTATGAGTCCTTTACAGGTACCATAATTTCCTTTTGATTAGTTAATACAAAAACATCGACTTGATCAATATTTCCTCTCTTAGGCTTTCTCATTCTTCTACCTCATCTACCAACTCGTCCACCCGTTCCCCTCCTTGTGATGCGGCAGTAGGCCGGCCAGCACTTCGACGACATTATTTATACGAGGGAGAACATGGTCAATGTTAGGTACAAGGGTTGTCTAACAAATATAAAGGCCATAAAACACAAAAATCAAACAATCATGTTCTCGGAGCAAAACCAAAGGTAAAAATCTCAAACCCGGCTTGTAATTACCCAATACTAGGGAATTTTCACCAAACCAACTAAAACACAAACAACACTAGATACATACCATAACAATACTCATATACAATCCCATGGTGTCAACACTAATTTGAGCGAGCAGGATGACGTAAGTATACATGAGTCGCGATACATTTATAATTACTGTTAAGAATCGTTTAAGCTCCTAGGATCAAAAATAACGAAGTATGTAGATACGCAATAAAATTTAAATAAAGAACAATGTTATTTTTACAAGGTTATACATTCACATCAAGCCCTAATTCTATTTGATCAAAATAGAACGGTTACCTACCTATAACAGGGATCAAGAACACCTTAACCTTAGGGCTAAGACGATCTCCAGTGGTGAGATCGCCTGGTGTTTCCTGACTACATGATTGAAACACCTTAAACACACATTAAACGTCTAAAACACACACATAAACAATGTCTAGGGATCTCTTTATATAGAGAGTCCATAAGACTTACAAAGGAAATCAAATTGTATTAGGAAACTAGATCTTTCCTAATCTTTTATCTTTTTAAGCAAAACTTTTAGAATCCTCCATCTTTTGTAAAATTCCATATTGTCGACTTTGATCCTTTTGTTTCATTCTTTATCCTTTTAAGCAAGTTCTTTTGTATCATCAAATCAATAATTCCCAACAATCCTCCCCTATTTGATGATGACAAAACAAACATTGATTCCAAGATGATCCATAGTAGCTTAATCTTCATCAATCTTCATCTTCAAATCTGATCTTCCATGAATGAAACAATCTTCAATCTTCCCCTTAACTTATGATTTCCTTTGAATTTGTTGAAACTTCTTTACCACAATGAAGTCTTTAACATCTTGTTCTATGACATGCCACTACACTTAATAAGTTGCAAATCATGTATCATCTCTGTAACCTCTTCCCCTTTTTGTCATTATCCATTAGAGGGCTGCAACTTTGATCTTTACAACTACAAATCATATATCAAACTTCTAATCCAAGCTTTCTAATGTCTTAAACTAGCAGTAGTAATAATAACTTAGCAGTAGTAAGAATCAAAATCTTCCCCTTAAGTGGTGCATGTAACATATCCAAATGGTTAGACACTTTATCATATGCTTCCCCTGAAACCAATATGTTAACCATCTCTTGAATCTCTAATTCTGTTGGCTCTATGTAATGATTACTGATGGAGAAAAGTCAGTAATACAAACTTGTTGCTGAAGTAGAATAACCTAAACTTATGTCTTATGTCTTGTACTATCCACGTGACTCCAAACTCATACTGTAATTCCTTGAAGTATAAGTAGACCTCAATCTCTTGACCAAATCCTCATCTAAATGAGACACTGAGCACTATAACGTAACTCCTTTAAGTAATAGCAAATGTGCGCATTGAGCACCAAAAGTTTGTAGATAACACATTGCTAGATTTGACAAGTCTTCGTCAACATCGATTTTAAGTTTAAACAAGTTATCTTCAAAGTTATTATCCAACCAACCTCGACTTTAAGATATGATAAGAACACTTACTTGTGAAACTCTACTTCAACGTTAAATAAATAATAAAATATTATCCCCGTAATCACTTCTTGCAATTAATCCCAAAAATAGCCTTTTAACGATTTAAGTGAATCTTAATCCAATCCGAGATCCAAACTGTGTGTTATCCAATATCGTACAAAGCTAGCAGTATTAATTCATTTACCCCGAGCAGTAGTAACTACTTTTACTGTTGAGAATCGTTTAAGCTCAGGTTGTTTAGACCTTATCTAGGATAAATTAATAACAAAGGCGGAATATTCAAACATTGAATCATTGTTATTAATACAAGGTTTTTCATCATCATCACCTAAGATACATGACTACTACAAGCCTCAATCTTACCTAATCAATGGTAAGACGGTTACATCAATAGGATCAAACTAATGATCTTGGGGCTACACCATACATGCTAGCATCTACATCTTTCTGTGGGACGTGTAACCTACATACACGCATTTTACACCTTTGGTGCACACACACACTTTTTGGCACACCTAAAACAATACGTCTATGTCTCTTTATATAGAGAGAACATAAGACTTTTA
>BQNB010145537.1:3857-16705 GCA_026074375.1 Tanacetum coccineum
TTTTTATTACAACATTTCATTTCCAACTCAAAATTTACACACACACACTCTTTTATATACATCTCTCCCTCCCCATGATTTTCGGCCGCCGGAAACCACCCCGCCGCCGGATTCCGGCCACCGCCACCACGCCGCCGCCGGAAAACTTTTCTGGCGGACTTTTCCGGCCGAACCCAAAAAGTTTCCTCATCGCCCGATCTATTTAACCTACTAGGTCACTCGCCCTCACTCGCGTTTTTCCCTCCCCCTCCTCTCCGGCTACTGTCCCACCGCAGCCAACACCACCATCACCGCCACCTCACCGTCGCCATCATCATCATAACCAACACCACCATCCTGCCACGCCACCACCACCACTCAACAGCCGCCACCTCCCAAGGGTGTGTGTGGTTTTAAACTACCACGACAAGGGTACGTTTGGTTGTTGTGAAGCACCAAGGACACGTTTGGTTTTCGTGTAAACCCAAGTAGGGTGCGTTTGGCAGTCACAAGACACCACAAGGGGGCGTTTGATAGCCCACAACACCACGGAAGGGTGCGTCTGGTTCTTGTTGCACCAGCAGGGTGCGTTCGGTTCGAGTCTAAACCCGAAGAGGGTGCGTCCGGTTTTGGGTTAACACCCCAAAGGGTGCGTTGGTTTTCATGGCAGCAGGGGGGTGTCGGGTCAAACCACCAGATAGGGTGCATTGGGTTGTAGCATAAGCCCCACATAGGGTGCGTTTGGTTATTTAAAACGGATTAGGGCGTGGTTTTGGGCAAATAGAAAGACGTATATATTGAAACACGGGTATTTTGCAACACGGATTGATTGAAAAGTGAAAAACATTGAGTTTTGTAAAAATGGGAAACGTCTTATAAACGAATAGATCATGTCGAAATTTCTATAAATTTCTATACTTAGTAATTTTCACTATAATTTCTATTATTTTATAAACCCGATAAAAGGACGAAGTTATATAGTCTTTAAGCTTATTAATTCGTAATTATACGATAACGGTAACCCGGTGAATAAACAAAAACTATACTTTTACAAATGAGATAACTATTGTAGCTAAAACTATCAAGGAAACAAAATACTAATTTATAAAATATTATTTTATAAATTCCCGACTAGAATGTGAAATCATGACTTTTGTAAAAGCTTCACAAACATAGGTTACATGATTCGTAACTTTAAAACATGCGTTTACTTTTATACGAGAACTGTTATTAATTAAATTGGTGATTTCCGAACACTTGTCGAAGTGTTTTGTTTCAATTATTTTTCTCACGTTTCTTATATAATACTTGCAAAGTATTGTATACTTTGACTATTCTACTTTTCTCGTCATTTTCATATATATGATACACGCCGTGTATTCTATACACTTCGAATTATTCTTTTGATTGTTTGTCTTTGTTATATACTTCACGATACGAATTATATACTTGTTCATTTTTCATATGTAATATATACAGAATATATTACATACTTTGCGTTTACTTTTCAATTTATTTTATTTAACCAACCACCAAACTATTACAACTTTAAATCTAAATCTTTTATCAACGTGTCGCGTTGATGTAACTATCCATCGAAAAACTCAAATACTAGCCGTTAAGATAAACCGCAACTCCTTGGTCGAGCCGTTCTGGTTTCCGTTTGTGTTGTGCTTAATATGTGCATTTCTGTCATTCGTTCTACGACATCGAGGTGAGTTTATAGCCCATGTTTTACTTGTTTTACGTATATTTTTGGGGTGAGAAGATGCTTGTTTACAAATGCATTTACATGGTTGATTACAAATTGGTTTACATATTTATTTATATATCTCACGGTGAGATACAATGTAACACCCCCAAAAATGTGTCGCAGCGAAAATATGTTCGGGAGTGTTACTTCATAATACAACAGCACAAGATACAAGAGAACGACCTCTAAATGTGTCGTTTGTAAAACAATCTCGTTGATTTTCTGAAATCAAAATAATAGTTGTCCCATAATTGCATCACAATGAAAAGCTTGAAAGCGACACAACGAGATTTGATCACTTGTAGAAATCCAATTATGAAATCTTGTCATTTTAGACTCCAATGCACATCAGATAGTCCAAGCATCTAATTCACCTGAGAAAAACATGCTTAAAAACGTCAACATAAAGTACAGATTTCCAAGTATAGACATGAACACATACAATGATCTTCAAAGTAATTACGAGAGCACTAAGTTCATGACCCGAAGCTCGACATATTGTATGCAAAATTTTTTTTTTTTTTTTTTTTTAAATGCCTAAATGTGGCCCATGTAGAAGTTCTAACCCGCAACATCCAAAATGATCCGACATGTAGACGTTCGTTTGTTTCGTCCCTCTGAAACTGATGACGCTACTCACCCGAACGGTTAATGTCAATCCCAATAGATCACTATTCATAACAGTTCGCGCTCGCTAACTAATCAATTGACATTCATGAGGGTGGCAAGAGTGGGTTTAGCTACTTAGGCCAACTCCTTAATATGTTTATAAAAGCACCTTGCTTCCAAATGTAAAACAATAATGTTTTCTCACCCAAAGTTGTAAAACAATATAGTTGTATAAAAGCGTGGCCTATGAACCACCGTAAGTGAAGATTGAATTATCTAAAACAAATGAGTGAATCGCCTCGCAATTTTAAGCACCCTAATTAATTATCGGTCGAATGAGTATAAATTTATTTCATATAAAATAAAACATCATAAAAACATGGGGGGGGGGGGGGGGGGGGGGGGGGGGGGGGGGGGGGGCATGTACATAGCTACACCACCACCTAATAGTTTTTATTAATTATTTAAAAGTTAAAACAATAATTAACTCGTACTTTGTTAAATTAAAGCGTGTGTACTTGTATCCGTAAGAAAATATTATTTTCGTTTACAAATGCATCGTTGTAAAAATTATGATTTAAATAATGATTATAATTATTAAAGTAAATTTTCATAAAAGATTGTATAAAAATAAAAAGTAATGCACGCGAGTTTAAAACTTCATAATCTTTATCGTTTCGACACCTTTTATACGTCTTCTCATGTCCACTCTCCGTATTAAAAATGAATTTAAACAAAATATCATTTATAAAGCTTAACCCACTATGAACACGTAACCTTTTACTGTTTCATCACAGTTTATATAAATTAATTTATAAAATTAAACATGTGTAACTATTTAAATCATAACTCTTCGTATAGCTCCTTTCTCGATATCCTAATGCCGGATTATTATTAAGAAAAATATCAAATCTATATTTATAAAATATTAAAACCACTGATGACATAAGCATTACTATACAAACATATATATAAAAATTTTATAGAATAAACTATATATTCTTGAACACTACGTTAACTAGTTCGATATAATTCGTTTACGAGAGTTCTTATGTCCGAGGGTTCGAATTAAGAAAATTATCCAAAATATATATTTATACAAATTATAGCCCCAGATAACAGTAACATTAACTGTTTCATCACAGTTAATATAATTATTTTTATAAAGTTAATAATATAAACTTGTAAATGTCGTATCTTGTTTCGATATAAACGTTTTTTCGAGTTCCTTACAATGCTCAACTCCTTGTAATTACACTATTTTAATAAAAAATAAACATAAGATTTTATATTTCGAATTTCAAAAAATATATAAAAAGACATAATTAGGGTTACCTAATTAACAAGTAGTTTACAATCATTTATTAGTGAAACTTGCACCATTATTTTTCCAAGTGTTATACCGTATATCTTACATGTATTATAGTCCCTAAATGTCCCATTCCTTTATCCATATAATCACAAATACTTTATACACTTTAAAATAAAACTAGGTGGAGATTAACTAATGCAACAAATATGTAAACAATAGGAAATTATAAACGAGTATTGAAAACAATTAAATATACCTTACTATAAATCAAGTAGGATATGGACACGAGATGTAAACCCCAAACAAGCCGTTCACAATCAAAACCAAATCAAGAAAACCCTAAATATGTTTTCTGATAATTCCCTTGTTAAACCCGAATCCAAACATCCCAACACCTTGAGTAGCTAGTTAACCTTAGATTAAACACTTGAATGCCTGGAAACCATGAATGCAAATAAAAATGAAACCCAGGTTGTTTAATGTGTGCCGAGGTTTGGAGTGGACAAAGAGAAGGTTTTTGTGCCTTGAATTGTTGAGAAAGGAGTAAGAAGTAAGTTGGTCTGATTAGGGCTTGCTTTATATAAGACCTTAGAAACTAGGAAACCACTTAAATGAAACCATGGGGGCTAGATGGTTTAAGAGGACAAGTGTAAGAGACTTCTCCTCCTCCCTAGGAGGAGGGTGCGGCAAAAGAGGGGGGAGGTACACCTTGACAAGCCAATCTTTAGGTATTAGTGTCCAAGGTACATAAGTGTAAGGATTTACAAGTTGTAGAAAGGAATTAATAAGGGTTAAATGATTTAATTCAAGTGTAAAAGCCTATGTCCGGTTCTAAGGTGATATAAGTGAGGAAAATAATTAAATTTTGAGTATTGGGTATAAACGTGGGTATTTGTTTAAGTGTAGATGGGTAAAGGTGCTTCCGGGTACGACCGAATGTAATTTATTGCGAAACGTAAGCGTTTTACGTAACCAACAAAAATAAATTATGAAATGTTATAAATTATACTCCTAATAATCATATAACACTTGCTTGATGTCAACTTTAATTTGTTTGATGTCCGTTTACATTGATCGTTGATTTTTAGTTTACGCGATTTAACTATAAGATAATAATTAAAAGCGAACGCGTAAAACTCTAAAAATAAATAATGGAATTTATTAAAGTTGAAAATAACCTGAAAATGAGAAATGTTACATGTTTTACATATATTTTTGGGGTGAGAACATGCTTGTTTGCAAATGCATTTACATGGTTGATTACAAATTGGTTTACATATTTATTTATATATCTCGCGATGAGATACAATACTTGGTTTAATTTTTGGGCGTGAACACTCGCTATAACTTGGTTATACACTCATATGCATATCTCACGGTGAGATACAACATTGGTTTTTACTTATGGATGCAACAACTATACTTTTACTCGAATGATTATGGATTAGCTTAGGTTGCATGAACTGTAAATCACTTGGAGGGTGAGCGCGAATGTTATGAAATAGATCTATTCGGGATTGACAACCCCCGTTCGGGTGATTAGCTATCACTGGGCAAACGAACGTTATAACATGTCGGAGCACGATTGGTTGAGTCTTCAGGGCCAACAATTACATACACATGAATACTTTCAGAAATGCCCGGGTGTTCTTGGAGGGGACACCTATGATGGGTACATATTATTTTCGTAAATGCCCGGGTGTTCTTGGAGGGAACACCTACGATGGGTACACTCTTACTGTGCCTTGAATAAAGTGGCATACATACAAGTCTACGTCACAGTTTCATGAACTTAGAGTAATTGTAATCATTGTTTTATACACACATGAATATTTACTGTGCCTTGAATAGAGTGGCAATACATACTTGAAACATTTTGGTGATATATATATAAATATCATACATGCTTTGAACAATTGCGGTACAACGTTCATACGTACATTTTTGTGACTATTTGGGAAACATACCAGGTTTGAAATGGTCATGCATACTTTATAACTATTTGATTTCTAAAAATCATACATACACTTTGGAAGGACATTTAAGGATTTAAATGGTCATACACACTTTACAGAACCTTGGTTCAACATTTATACTTAAACAAATCTATGAACTCACCAACTTTATGTTGACACTTTTTAAGCATGTTTTTCTCAGGTGAATTAGATGCTTGGTGTAACACCCCCAAATCTGGGTAGTAGCGGAATGTTGGATATCCGAGGGCGTTACTTCATAGATCAATAACACAAGATATGAGAACGACTACTAACGTGTCGTTTTAAAAAGATACATTGGATTAACAAAATACTTGTTCATTACATAAGCTCATGGCTTTAAATTTGTTCGACAATATAAGAAAATATTTCGGTTTATTTACAAATGTTCCCAAAATGTAAATTACGCCCCAAAATCTTTAGTTCGACACTTTCCAAAGATATGACCCCCAATTGTATCGAGCACCCGTGCCTTATTGACTTGAGAAAAACATGCTTAAAATATCAACATAAAGTTGGTGAATTCATAGGTTTATGTAAATCCCAATAATCGGACCGCAAGATTTCCAAGTGTAATGATTATAGCAACAAAATGCAAACATTACATATAAAAGCAATTACGTTTTCCTAAGCTCATGACACTGAAGCTCGACATGAGAAATGGTAATAAAATTCCAATAAAGCCAGGAAAGAATGTTCTAAACTCGAAACTCCCAAATCCTACATTATAAACGTTCTATCCGGAGATAGCTAGCTCACCCGAACTGGGATGTCAATCCCAAATAGATCTACACATAAACATGCGCTGCTTACAATCCATAATCGACAAATCATGATAAAGGGCTCAGTGGGTTATCGCTACTTAGGCAAATACAAAATCATAGTATAAAATGTACACTTGCGTCCAATTTGTAAAACAAAGCATGTTCTCACCACAAAGATGTAAATCATTTAAATAATTGTAAAACATGGGGCTATGATCCTCCACCTAGTAGTAGTCCTTTATGAATGATAATATATATCCAAGTATGAATCACACCGTCAATTACCTAAGTAAATACGGCCAGTCTTAGTTTACAAATTTAGGCTAAAGACTTAATGTATAAATTACAATAATTTGCTAGTTTATATATATTGTTATCACTTGTGTGGTGGTGCACATGTTTAATGTAGTTACATCCGTTTGATGGCTTTTGGAAAAGTATATGATTTCACACGATCTTATATACATACAAAGTTATTAATAAATATTCACATTTATTAAGTCGTTAGTCACGGTAAATATCTGAATATAATTCGTCTGATTCTTAAGTATTTAAAAAATCACTTTTGTTTATAAAATACCATAGGTTTTATCTATAACTAATAAACAGACCCTCTGATTGTATGAAATAGTAACATTACACTTTAGACCCATAATTTTTCACACTTGTACATGTTTTAATCCTCTAATATTTATAAAGTTTAACACATTTATCCTTATATGTTCCAACAGCCCCTTAAGTTTGAAATATGTCATAAACAGTCCTTGGACTCATAAAATCAGTATTTACAGTTTACACCCTCTAGTTTGTACTTTGACACTTTTAGTCCCTAAAACATGTGAAAATCGCATTTTAACTCCAATTAAGTCCTAACAAGTGGCATTATGTTTCAATAAGTTCCAATAAGTCACATAAGCTGTCTCCAGCTTATAAATAAGCTCGGATGAGCTTATTTTGCTTATTGGGCCTTATTGGGCCCGTTAAGGTCCAATAAGCTATTTAAAGGTCCAATTTAGATTTTTAAAAGTACAAAGGCCTTCATTAAGCTCATTTAAGTCAGTTAAGCTAAAAATAAGCTCGGGGAGCTTATTGGGGCTTATTCGAGCTTATTGGGCTCGTGAGTCCAATAACTCAAACCCGAATAGTTTTAAAAAAAGGGTTTCATTAGTACTCTATCTTATCCTTAGACTTATTAAGCTCGTTAAGGTCTGATCAGCTTATTCCATAAGTAGTTTTGGCTCGTTATTGGGCTTCTTGGGCCCATTAAGGTTTCGAACAAGGTTTTAAGGGTTTGGCTTGGTCCATGAACATCATTTAAGACTATTAAGCGTATTAATCTTTGTATAGAGTTTGCGTAGGATTTCCCATAAGCTGTTTAGAGCTTATTGTGAGCTTATGGGCTCACGTTGGGCTTCGTTGGGGCCTCTGGTCATAGGCTGCCGAGCCCATTAAGCCATTATAACAATTTAGTTGGTTTAAAAATGACATATAGTTTGTTGTTTTAGGGTTCTAAGTCGGGTTCCCTTCCCCAAAGTGGCTCGTACTCATTTTATATATTCATCATGTCGAGACCAAGTTTCCAATCATAAGACGAACGCATCCTAATGGTCTCCTAGGCTCGTCATTTTATGTGACGAGCTAGGGTTTCTCGCATGTCTCGTTTTTAAATAATTACACTTTAACCCTAACCCTTGCAAGTCATATATGTCCCGTTCCTTAGCAAATGCTATATCGCATGCATTCTTCTAATAAGGTCTTATGTTTGTTTCCAAGCCATGCCATAACATTTACACATAGAGTTTACGTGGTGTTTTTATGTAGTTCGAGTATAAGTGTTTCATTTCCATGTACATTTCCTTTATTGAGTCTAAAAGGCTAGTTTACGTCCTAGCTTATCTTACATTACCCTTTTAACGTGTATTAGCACCACACAAGGTCAAATCGTATGTATATTCATGCACGTATGCCACGCATGGATCGAATCATGCGTGTTCACGCCTATGAGCATTGTTATTCGTATATATAACGTGACCTACACGACTAGACACCAAGTAACAACTATAACACGAAGTGTATAAGCTTGAACGTGACTTACAAAGAGTCCTAGTGATTTGTTTCGAGTGTTTGCAAGGTAGAGCAATGCGTGTACACCCAAACGTGTATACTTCTCAAGCTTCAAAGCTTGTAACCCAATTCCTTAGCTCGTGTATGCTTCCACAAACGTGTAAGGGGTCTTTAAGATTACTTGTGTTCTTGAAAGGGAAATGTGAGTCGCGTATGGTTCGGTTATTGGTGTAGCCGAATGGAAAGGGAGAAATGAGGAAGGTTTGTCTTAGTGAGAGTGTTTAGAAGTTTTAGAAATGTATCTTGTGAACTTAGGAGTAGTATTTATAGACAATTTGTGGCTAGTTACCTCTCCTTAGTCCTAAACAAACCAAACGAGCCCTAGTTAAGTGGATTATAGGGATTTCTAGTTTGTTGCACCTTGTTTTATGTTAAACCACTAAGTACATGTTTTAATTAGGCAATGTTGTACAAGATTTAGTTTGATTCCTTGAAATCACAAAGATTTGTGTGTGGGTTCTTGTTTTGCCGCGGCTAGAAGGGATCAAGGAACAAAAATGGTTATTAACCATTGGTTAATAAACTAGTAGGAGACCATTAGGACTAGCATTTATGGGAATTAAGATGTACAAGTACTTGCTAAGATCATTAGAGGATTTCTTAGCTAGAAAATCACTTAGGACGATTTCTATGTGGATTAACTCACCACATTCGGCCAACATTGAACATTTGTACAAGATTTGATTTAATTTTTGTGTTTAGGCATTAGAAGTGGGTATTGGTTTGAGTCTAGGTAAGTCTAGGTATTTCCGTGGTGTGTCTAAGTGTATTTTATTGCGAAACGTAAGTCATTTACGTGACCAATAGAAATAAGAATGAACAAAGCCAATAATTATCGTCCTAATAATTATTAGACACTTGCTTGACGTAAACCTTAATTTATTTGGTGACCGTTTACGTTGAATGATTATTTCTAGTCTACGCGATTTAGCTTAAAAGTCAAATTAAAAGTAAACGCATATTGGACTAAAATAAATAATGATCATTAATAGAGTCGTACAATGACATGAAAATGAGAAATGTTACAGTCTCCACCCGTTAAAAGAGCTTTGTCCTCAAAGCTTAAGACCTTGTAGTAGATGACGAAGCCCGGTTTGTGAAGAGATGTGGGTATTTCTTCTTGAACGAATCCTCACGTTCCCAGGTGAACTCAGGACCCCGC
Source organism: Tanacetum coccineum (assembly GCA_026074375.1). NCBI lineage: Eukaryota > Viridiplantae > Streptophyta > Magnoliopsida > Asterales > Asteraceae > Tanacetum > Tanacetum coccineum. The sequence goes on from BQNB010145537.1 coordinate 13,555, forward strand.
CTAGAGTTCCAGCGAACCTTAACCAGTGGTATCCGGCTTCGCTTCAATCGTTTGATCTCCCGTTCCATAATTTCAACGGGCTCTTCCACAAACTGGAGCGTGTCATCAATGTGAACTCCTTCCAACGGCATGGCTAACGGTTCGTCAGCGTAACATTTCTTCAGATTAGACACATGGAAAGTATGATGAACTCTGCTCAATTCTTGGGGAAGTTCCAGCCTGTAGGCAACATCCCCAACCTTGGCTAACACCTTAAAAGGTCCGACATATCTCGGGTTTAGTTTGCCCCGCTTAATGAATCGCACAACCCCTTTCCAAGGTGAGACCTTGAGCATAACCATATCTCCAACTTTGAATTCCATCGGCTTACGCTTCAAATCAGCGTAGCTCTTTTGTCGATCCTGCGCAGCTTGAATTCTCTGCTTGATCAGGACGATCTTCTCCGTGGTTTCCTGAATCATCTCGGGACCAGTAAGTTGAGCTTCGCCAACTTCTGCCCAGCACACAGGTGATCGACACTTTCGACCATATAGTGCCTCATACGGTGCGGCCTTTATGCTAGCGTGATAGCTGTTGTTATACGAGAATTCGACCAATGGTAAATGCTTAACCCAGCCCTTTCCAAAGTCGATCACGCAAGCACGTAGCATGTCCTCGAGAGTTTGGATAGTTCTCTCGCTCTGTCCGTCTGTTTGCGGATGGTATGCCGTACTCATATCTAGACTTGTACCCAAAGCTTTTTGAAATGTTCTCCAGAAATTTGACGTGAATTTCCCATCACGATCACAGATGATTGAAACAGGCATTCCGTGTCTTGTCACTATTCTATCCAAATACAACCTTGCCAATTTATCCAAAGGGTCAGTCTCCCTTATTGGTAAAAAGTGAGCAGATTTTGTAAGTGGATCCACAATCACCCAGATGGTGTCTAGACCATGTGATGACTTAGGAAGTTTAGTGACAAAATCCATCATGATGTTATCCCATTTCCACTCGGGTATTTCGGGTTAGACCAGTAATCCTGATGGCCTTTGATGTTCGGCCTTGACCTTAGCACATGTCAAGCACTTGCTAACATATGTGGCGATGTCAGCTTTCATGTTAGGCCACCAGTACAACTTTTTCATGTCCTGGTACATCTTTTCAGAACCTGGATGGATAGAGTACTTTAACTTGTGGGATTCGTGCATGATCACGGATCTCAAGTCGCCATAGCAAGGTAACCAACTCCTGCCGTTTAAATATAAAGTTCCATAGGCACGTGGTTTCAACCTTTCCTTGGGTATATTAGTTTTAATCATACCGCCTACATCTTCTTTCTTTAGATTTTCTGGTTTCAAGGCTTCGATCTGTGCTGCTAGTATTTGTTTGGGAAGATCCAAGCTAATAGTCATAACTAAAGCTCGAACCCGTAACGGCTCATCCCGTTCCTTACGACTCAAAGCATCTGCCACAACGTTTGCTTTGCCCGGGTGATAACGAATGTCACAATCGTAATCACTTAGCAACTCTAGCCAGCGTCGTTGCCTCATGTTAAGCTCTTTCTGGTCAAGAATGTGTTGTAGGCTTTTGTGGTCGGTGAACACGGTGCATCTGGTTCCGTATAGATAGTGTCTCCATATCTTTAGAGCAAATACTACCGAACCGAGTTCCAAATCATGAGTGGTGTAGTTTTTCTCATGAACTTTTAACTGTCGGGAGGCATAGGCAATCACCTTCTCCCTCTGCATTAACACAGCTCCTAAACCCTTGTGTGATGCATCGCAATAGACCACAAAGTCTTCGCTTCCTTCAGGTAAAGCCAGAATTGGCGCACTGCACAACTTCTGCTTTATTAACTGAAAAGCGTTTTCTTCCTTCTCGCCCCAGTCGAACTTAATTCCTTTCTGAGTAAGCTTTGTCATTGACTTAGCGATCTTCGAGAATCCTTCGATAAATCTCCGGTAGTAACCGGCAAGGCCTAAGAATTGGCGGATTTCCGTAGGTGTCTTAGGAGATGCCCAATCCTTTAAAGACTCTATCTTGGCTGGATCTACATGTATGCCTCGGCTATCAATGACATGACCGAGAAATTGTACCTTCAGAATCCAAAATTTGCATTTTGAAAATTTGGCGTACAACTTCTCTTCCTTAAGCAATCCCAAAATTGCCTTAAGATGTTCTTCATGCTCTTTCTTATCTTTTGAATAAATAAGTATGTCGTCAATGAAGACGATCACGAACTTATCCAAGTAAGGCTTGCACACTCGGTTCATGAGGTCCATGAAAACCGCAGGTGCGTTTGTCAGTCCAAATGGCATAACTTGGAACTCGAAATGACCATACCGAGTTCTGAATGCCGTCTTTGGAATATCTTGCTCTCGCACCCTAAGTTGGTGATAACCTGATCTCAAATCTATCTTCGAATAGATGTTGGATCCTTGAAGTTGATCAAACAAATCATCAATCCTTGGGAGTGGATAACGATTCTTTACTGTCAGCTTATTTAGCTCTCGGTAGTCAATGCACATTCTGAATGACCCATCCTTCTTCTTGACAAATAAGACCGGGACTCCCCAAGGTGAGGAACTAGTCCTTATGAATCCTTTGTCAGAAAGCTCTTGTAATTGTTTCGATAATTCCTTCATTTCGGATGGAGCCAATCGATACGGTGCTCGAGCTACGAGCGCGACTCCTGGAATTAAGTCGATTTGGAATTCTACTGGTCGAGCCAGAGGAAGACCTGGCAAGTCCTCGAGAAATACTTCAGGAAAATCTTGGATGATTGGTACGTCCTTTATTTGTTTTCCTTCCGACTTGTCCTCCTCTTTCTTGGCATTCTTTTGCCATGTACTCTTGAGCTTTTAAACATGAGATAACTGTCAACCGAGATTCTCTCCTGTTACTACTTTCGTTGCTATAGGTCCAAAGTCTTAGATCTGTTTAGCCTTTTGTAAGACAATAGCTAACTTAGATAAAGCCAAATCAACTATATGAGAGGCAATAACTATGAATACTGTGTGTTAATGCGGAATCTTAACGCAAGTACTAAGAAGAACACAATGTAAAACTTTGCTATTTTCTATTAATTTCTATTAGGATTCTATATCTCAAACACTATGCCGTAGGGTTCCTTTTATACACCAAGGAAACCCTAATGGGCTTTACAAAC
>BQNB010145538.1:0-10574 GCA_026074375.1 Tanacetum coccineum
ATTCAATAAGTTGATTTTTCGTCCTTATTTTCGTGGCTTATTATTCTCAAAAGTTCTCAAAAGCTTAAATAATGACTCCTATTAGCTCTCCAAGTTAATTCGATTTATTACTAAAGGTTTTTAAGTATTTTTCGTAATAATAAGTTCAAATAAGTTCGATCTAGCTTATTGACGTGCTTAATTCATTCTTGTTTGAATGGAAGCTCTTATTTTCTGTAATGATAAGTTTTTTAACAGCTCATTTGGTTTAATGTGATTTAATATTGTTGGATCAAACTTCTGTACGCTTATTTGCTTATTCGTTTCATCATTTGGATCATTATTGTGCTTATAGCTCGTTCTAAACCGTTGTTTCTGATTTTCGTGGCTAATTGATTAGTTTTGAGCTTGTCTAGTTTGGTATTTTGCTTATTTAGTCATTTAAGTCATAGATCTTGAATTCGATTTGCTTAATATAAAGGTTAGGAGTTTAAGGAGCTTATCTCGTTGTTATCATGTTAGATGCTAAAATCCCGTTCGCTTATTCGATCTACTTAGTGCTTAATTCGTTTAGATTTTAGCTTATAGCTTAAAATTTCGTTCTTGCTTAAGAGTCTTATAGCTTATTGACGTGGTAGCTTGATTTAGTACTTATCTCATTTTTAGGAAGGTTTTTCTTGAATGTATAAATACTCGTGGCTAATTAGATTTGCTTACTTTGTAATTGAGTTTATTTTCTAAAAAGTTCTAATCAGTTAGCTTACTACTCTTTGTGCGTTTGGGGCTTTAGCTTAGAAATTTCAAATTGGGCCTTATTTGTTGTAACCACTTTTAATACTCGCTTGGTTTGTGTAATTCTCATTTGGGCTACGTCATTTTCCTGGACCTCATCTATGCCTAGTTTGATTTGTTCATTAACAGTTTGTGAATTTATGATATGTATTGGTAACCAGTTTGTTTTTGGGATTCAATATTGCTTTTGGTACCAGTCATCTCATGAGGTGTGGAGCTTACGGTTTATTTAGCTAGAAACGAATATTGACTATTTGTTTTACTAAATAATCGGTGGTTTTCTTTTATTTCGGGTCTTCAATTCGTTCCATTATTCTAATCCTTTTTCAATTCTTAAGTAATTTTTTTATTGTTTTAAAATATATATTTGCCTATTCGATTTTGCCATGCTTATGTAAACTTATTTTTAACTTTTTGACACTACTCAGAGACGTTTTCCATATTTAGTTAGTTGATTTATTTGATAATTTTGTGTTTAGGCGCTGAGAGAGCGTGTAGCGACGTCGTTTAAAATATAATTAGAGCTTATAAAAATGCGACATATAATTAGATTAAAGTTTTAAAAAATAAAACAAATAAATAAACACATAAATAAAAAATAAATATATTTAATTAATGACGGATTAATTTAGCATTAGGATTTATAAAAATTAGATTTGCGTTCATAGGGTTTAAATTTGATGTAGTTGCTTAAATGTCGCGTTTTTATTAATTCCCGTTTACGTTTTTACATTTTACATTTTAATTGCTTTATTTGTTTATGTGCTTTACATGTTTAATTCATTTTTATTAGTAGAATAGGAAACCAATTCAAAAATCTTTTTAAAACCATTCAAAACGGGCAATCACGGCTTTAACCGATTTTCAATTCACACTTCGTCGAGGGAAAACGACCCAGGAGGTTTTTTGAGACTACTTTGGTTAAAAGTTTGTTTCTCAAACCAGACGGAAAATACTTAATATACTATTATTTGATATAATCCGTATATACTTATATATTATATATTATATAGAGTGTGTTCGGACGCGTATCAAGTTTTTTGGCGCCCGTTGCCGGGGAAGTGTGTTACGATTATCGCGTTTCATTCGAAGATTAGTGTTTTTGAAGAACCTTCCTCGTGAAGTTATTTTTCGTTTGTGAATATTTTACACTTCTATTTTCTTTTATTTTAAAAATATCCATTTGTTAATCGTTGTTACGGCTCACCTTTAGATTATATCTATTTAGTCTTCCCCTACATAATGCATGGTTGATATAAAGGGATTTATATGAACTTTTGCTTGTACAGGTCATGGCCATTTTTGTCATCTCGGTTTCATCAGACTCATCAGAGGAGAACGTGGGGACCTCCACTGCTCGAGTTATCTTGTTTGACACGATCCCTACTTACCATTCCACCCACTGTACCTACTGCTGATTTACCCGTCATTCATGATGACACTCCACTGATACCCAATGATACACCTACTACTTCACCTATTGTACCCACTATACCACCTATTGCTCCCAATATATAGTACACTTCTCTATTCGTTTGCACTAATTAATCTGACAATGACACTTCTGAGAGACCACCATCGCAGGACCTGTATGAGGTCACTGTTGCTTGGTGGAGAAGCCGAGTAGCAGCACACTAATCACCACCATCACCACCTATTAATCAAATTTTACCTGCACCACCCAGTTTACCTCGCCGACCGGCTGTTCTTGTTTTGCCCGGTCAGCCGATTCTTATTGGTCGACCCTATCGTACCTAGCCTAACGGGGTACTTCAGATGTTGACTGCCAGGAAAAGAGTTGGACCATTACCTACACACCGACTTGCATTGAGATATTCAGCGGATTACTCTTCATCGGATCATTTCACCTCAAATGACTCATTACGAGATTCTCCGTCAGATTCTTCGTTAGAGACTTCATCAGATTCTCATTCAGACACTTCATCTGATTCTTCTTTGAGACATTATTCTTTAGGTCATCCTATATCAGATTCTCCTTGTGATTCACCGACTACTACTTCCGTGGGGCCATCTCACAAGAGATGTAGGTTACTTACTACATCAGTACCTATAGCTTCGCCCGTACCTGGAGCTTTACCTCCCGTACGCGCTGACCTATTACTACCTCACAAGAGGATTAGAGATTTAGATCCCGTGACTGATTTTGAGGATAGAGAGATTAGTTTAGGAGTTCATGTTGAGGATAGTTGAGCCTTACAATGAGCCCGATATTAATTCAAATGTTCAGGCAGACATCGATGCTTGTATTGCGTTTGCTGATGAGATTGTAGCCAGAAGGACGGATGTTAGAGTAGAGGTTAGGAAACTGCAGCCGAGGAGGAGGCCGAGCCTAGTGCGAGAGGCACGATTGAGATTGGGGTTTATCGAGTTACTCATCCTGTTGTTTCGGATGACACGACTGACTCTATTAGAGAGGATTTTCTTAAGTTGGTTAGTGCCGATGGATCATTAGAGGTTATGTAGAGAGGTTTGGACGTGGTCATGCAGGAGCTATATGATCACATGGTGGAGATCCCAGTTCATAGAGTCAAAGTTATCGAGAGTGTCCAAAGAGACCAAGGATATAGGATTGTAGCGACTAGCCAGCAGAGCGCTGCTATGTCAGAAAGGATTGGTATGTTGGAGTGGGATAACATGAGACTCAGAGGCATGTTAGGTGTTGAGAGGCAGATTGTTGACCGTCTTCGGCGTAGTATGTCATATGTTCAGAGGGATTTGAGGCAGATCCACCGATTCTGATTTTATGATCGTGTGAGGTTCGGGAGACTTGAGACTTATGCTAGGAGTCATTTGGGTTATCGCTCCTAGATTTTTTCCATCATTGTTAGTGTATTGACCAGTAGTATTTGGTTGTATTAGTAGTAGCATTAGAGATTTATAGATCCTGCCTTAGAAAATCACGATGTAATCGACTATATTCGATGTTATGAAATATATTTTCTTATTATCTATGTTATGATGTTAGTTATCTAATGCCGTTTTCCTTATCTTTTACGTAATATGATATTATTTACTTGATAGTGGTCTTGCCGTGTATCCATGTTAACCTCGAATCTTCATATAAAAAGATAAAATTGTTCCACCCAACATTAAGGTAATTTTGTCTTACCTAAGGCCTCACCGTGAGTGTTATATTGTTGTGATGTAGAACTATGACGACTGCTACACGTTCCAAAATGACCTAAGATGTGATCAATAAGTTGATTCCCAAGAGCGTGGAAGAAGCTCTAAAAGCGTATGACGCTGCCAGGAACCCCATAACCAAAATAGAAATGGAGGGTGAGCAGCAAGACAACAATGTCGAGGTCAATGGTAATAATGGAAACGGTAACGGTAATGGGGATGGAAATCCCAATGTGAACAACGAAAGTGTTGTACCCGTTACTCGAGAGTGTACCTACCAAGACTTTGTGAAGTGTCAGCTGCTAAACTTCAAGGGAACTGAAGTAGTTGTTGGTTTAACCCGTGGGTTTGAGAAAATGGAGATGGTGTTCTATATCTGTAATTCCCCGCCAAAGTATCAAGTGAAGTATGCATCATGCACCCTGTTGAACGGTGCACTAACTTTGTGGAATTCTCACATAAGTACAGTTAGAGTTGATGCTGCTTATGCCATGACGTGGAAGGCACTCATGAAGATAATGACTCATGTGTATTGTCCTAGGAATGAAATCCAGAAAATGGAGATGGAATTGTAGAATTTGACAGTGAAGGGTAATGACCTAACCGCTTACAACCAGAGGTTCCAAAAGTTGACTCTGTTGTGCATTAAGATGGTCTTGAAAGAGGAGGATAAGGTTGAGAAGTACATTGGAGGTCTTCCGGATAACATTCAAGGAAAGGTGATTCCTGTTGAACGTACTAGACTCCAGGATGCAATAACTTGATGGACTAGAAGTTGAAGGGTTATGCTGTTAAGAATGCTAAGAACAAGATAAGGTTCAACAATAACCCAAGAGACAAACGTGGACAACAACAACAACTCTTTAAGAGGCAGAACGTTAATGGTCAAAATGTGGCAAGAGCTTATATGGTTGGAAACAATATTGAAAGGAAAGCGTATGCTGGAGCTTTGCCTTACTATAGCAAGTGCAGAATGCACCACGAATGTGGTAACTACAAGAGGGTTGGTCACTTGACTAGAGATTGTAGAACTATAGTTATTGCTACCCCTCAAAGGGCCCCAGTTGGAATCAGACAAGTGTTACTTGATATGAGTGTGGAAGACAAGGAAATTATGGAGTGAGTGTCCCAAGTTGAGAAACCAGAACTATGGAAATAAGATAGGGTATAAGACTGGGAACAATGAGGCTAAAGCAAGAGCTTATGCAATTAGAGGAGGAGGAGCTAACCTAGATTCCAACGATGTCACGGGTACATTCCTTCTCAAAAATCATTATGGTTCTATGTTATTTGATTCGGGTGCTGATAACATCAAATAGTTAATACATTTGAATATCAAATTCCCTATGAAAATGCTTATAAATATGTTATAAATGTCTAAAAACATTACTTAATTGTTTATGTTTAGTTTTCAGGGACCAAGTAAGCATTTTAGAAAATGACATAGGGTTTGGACATGAAATGCGCTAAAGTAAAGAGTTCAAGGCTTGTTACGGCGTAACATCCCCAAAGGATTACGCCATAACATATTTTAAAGAAGAAATGAGTCATCATAGCTTTTATGACATAAAGCCTCTCCTACTTTAGGCAATAACATTCAAAATTCATAGAAGATGATTTATCCGAGTTAGCGTTACGGCATAATATAGGCGACAAGGTTATGCCGTAATATCATTTGAGCCTAGAAGATTGGAAACCTATGTAGTAAGGTTACGGCGTAAGGTCTCATAAGGGTTACGCCGTAACAGTTTCAAAATATATAAATAGAGCCCTCATCAGGCTCATTCATCATCACTCACTTCCACAACTCACTACACAGTCTAAAAGGGGTGAACCAAGCCCCCAAGGTCTGAAGCATTTCACCAGAAGGTCTAAAGGAGAAGTCACTTTACTTAATTCTTGTATTTAATCATTCATAACATTCACTATAAGAATAATGATGATTCAATCCATGTTTACTTTCATTAATTCTTGCATTATTGTTACCATGAGCGGCTAAGCACTCTTAGTGCTGGCCTAACCATGTAATTGCTATTGATATGCTTATTGTTTCCTATTCAATTATGGTCTTGTTAGATATCCTTATAGCCTTTCATTGATCCTTGTGTTTTGGTAGTATAGAGGGTGGCTTAGATCTTGTTAATCCTGTTATTAAACTTACCCTGTTGAACCTGGGATTAGTGGGGTACTAGGGTAGCTTGACACCTCTCCCTAGTGTAGGAATTTACCACATTACCACCTTTGCCATGTTAAATACTTAAAAAGTACAGGAACTCTTTCAGAGGGGGTTAATAATCGGTTTAGATTATAGATTGGTCTTAAGGATAGTTAGGGATTAACCACTACAAACTTGGATGCCCTGATCGTGTGATCGTATGGGAATGTGGGATTGCAGAGTGATTATAAGATAGACCTCAAATGCCAATTCAGGTATGTCGATATTAGAACCACTAATGGAACTTATAATTGAACACTGCATAGGAAAATGTAATCATAGCATTAGTAATGAAATGGTTAGGTTAACACGCTTTTCTCCCTGAATTCTTCTATCACTTTACTTTACTACATTTACTTTTCTGTAGTTATTAAAATCAACTTAAAACCATTTCAAATGTAACATAATCAAATTAGAACAAGTAAACCTTAGCTCTTGGAACGACCTCGGATTTACTAAACTACTGCACTATATACGACTGAGTCCTCTACCCGTTAGCGCGTGTATCGGTAGACAAGTTTTATAAATTTAAAACTTGGCATTTATTTATTTAAAACAATTTACGCATCAATTTTTTGGCGTCGTTGTCGGGGAGCTAAAATTAGTTTTAGTTTGATTTCTTATTACTAAGCATTTTGAAAATCATAATGGCTGAGGGAGAAATCGATAACCTCACCATGGAGCAGTATCTTGCATTGACTCGTGGGAACCAGACACCGGGCATGGTCAAACCCGAAATAGGAGGCAATGTGAATTTTGAGATAAAGACTCAATTCATGCCAGAATTGAGGGCAGATACCTTTTTCGAAAACAAGAACGACGATGCCCATGAGCATGTGGAGTGAGTTTTAGACATCGTCAGCTTATTCAACATTCTCGGAGTATTACATGATGTTGTCATGCTGCGCGTCTTCCCCATTACTCTAACTGGAGCCACTAAGCGATGGGTGGATAGACTTCCTCTAAGAACCGTCGATTCTTGGGATCTCCTTAAAAAGCCTTTATCCAAAGGTACTGTCCACCATCAAAGACTGTCAAGCAGCTTGAAAAAATCTGCAACTTCAAGCACGAAGGAGATGAGACATTATACCATGCTTGGGAGCAGTATAATGACCTACTATATAAATACCCCACTAATGACATCAATAGCCATCAAAAGTAAACATATTCTATAATGGTCTTGGGACCATGAACCGCCAATTGCTTGACACACAAGGGCCAATTCCTGGCATGACACCTGCTCAAGCATTAGCAACGATTCAGACTATGGCTGACCACTCCCAAAAGTGGCACGATGGGTCATCCAGCAGAAAGAAATAGAGTAGTAGTAATTCTAAAGGGATCGCTGCTATTGTCAACAAACTAGAAAATCTCGGTTGAGACATGAAGAAGCTGAAAGAGAATGTTCACGCTATTCAAGTAGGATGTTAAATCTGTGAAGGAGCTCACCTTGACAAAGATTTCCCTCTCAACGAGGAAGTAAAGAGTGTAGAAGAAGTTAAATATGGAGAGTTTGGTCGACCCTTCCCAAACAACAATAGAAATGACGGTAGATTTAATAAAGGAGGATATAACCAGCCATCATCAAGAGAAAGAATACCAAGCCTAACCAAAATAATCAATAAATACATAGAAGAAGCATCTAAGAGACATGCCAAGCAAGACGAATGGTTAAAGAAATTTTACCAAAGTACATAAACTAGCCGAGAATCTCACGACAAAATTACCCAAGGTCTTGAGACAAAGGTAAAAACCTTAGAAAATGAAGTTGAAGGGAGCTAATAATGGAAAGTTCAAAGAATGCAAGACAATCTGTACAGAAGATGGATCGCCATTATACACACCTTTCTATTATTCCCCTGAAGAAATTGAATACTTTTCTGCTAAATCAAGATTTTTAGATAACAAGAAACATGAAACCGACAATTCAGGAATGGTAGAGGCTCTAGCAGCACTTGAGGCCACACTTAAGATAAAAAAGAGGAACCTAAAGAAGAAAATCAAAGTGTAAACTACTATGTTGATCCTTATGAGCCCCCAATACCATTCCCTAGACGATTAGAGCATCACGTAGAAGAAGCATTGGTGCACAAAACTATGGAGAGCTTGAAGAAAATCAAGATAAATCATCATTTGTTAAAAGAAATTAGGCAAACTGACAATTACGCAAAACACATGAAGGACTTGGTAGAAAACAAACCTAGGACCGAAGAAGATAAGGAAATAAGAATGAACCCTAGGTGCTCCGCTTTTCTCCAAAATCATCTACCCCTAAGGAACAAGATCCAGGAAGTTTCATTCTCCTTTGTTCCATTGAAAAGTTAGATTTCAATAATGTGTTAGCAGATTTAGGAGCTAGCATCAGCGTTATGCCCCTTTCTATGTATAAACATTTGGGCATAGGAAAACTCGAACCAATTAATATGGTGATCGAGATGGCTTATAACACCAAATGCACGCCTAAGGGAATAGTAGAAAACTTACTCATAAAAATTGACAAATTCATATTCCTGGTAGATTTTGTTATTCTTGATATGGTTGAGGACCTCAGTATGCCCATCATCCTAGGAAGACCCTTGCTAGCCACTGCATACGCTAAAGTAGATATATTCAGAAAGTCCATTTCTCTAGAAGTTGGAAGTGAAAAAGTGATATTCAAAATGAGAAGTAGTTTTACTATGACAAATTTTGAATCTATTAGTTCAATAAAAAGCGAATCATGCCTAGAGGATGATGACTTTTAAAAAATTGATTATGATTTATTCTTATACGATTCTGAATCCTGTGAGTTTAACCGGTTACTAGGTATCAATCCAGATATTTTCTCTTATGAAATCAACATATAAGAATCATACGAATAAATAGTATACAGGATAACTGAAGTGGAAAAAGAAAAATATTCAGCACCTCAAGAAAAAAGGGTACATTGGTGTAAGGCAATTTTGCAAGAAAAAGAGAATAAGCGCTAGTATTAGGCATCTTGTAATCTAAATAGTAACTTATGTGATGGAGGAGATGTACCAATTAACGTAGAAAAAAATTATTAGGAGAGCTAAATGATAGTAAAAGATTAGATGAAAATAAGATATGAGAAAGTATACAAGATGACTAGGGAAAGAATCTCAAAGATCACTGGAGAGAAAGGTTCGAAGATGAAGAAGATGACTTAGAAGAAAACTTGGAAGACCCAGAGGAATGCAGAGAAGATAAAGCAAACGCAATAATGGGGACTATTCATGATAAATTAAACGATGATTGGTTTAATAATACAAGTGAAGATCAAGTTAATTTGGAAGGGATACTAGATTATTTGGAACCTAGATCATATGACAGATTTATCGACTTGGATGACGAAGCTTATAACAAGAGAATGTGCAAATTGTTAAGAATGACCTATGTGGAACAAACCCCGATTTTAATCACAAAAGTTAAAGTTACTCGATACACCATTGGTCCAAGTGAGACCTATACAAAGGTAAAGGTATTAGGAGTTGATGAAATACTAAAAAATAAGGATAACATTGCTGAAATGAGAGCCAGATTAATGGAAAAGATAGCTAATGAGGGAAATGGCCAAGCAAAGCCGTAGTTTTCGTCTTGAATCTAACTTAAAGACTCGGTAATAAAAAAAAGTGCTTGTCGGGAGACAACTCGTCTTTTATTTTCTGCATTTTAGTTGGTTTTTGTTGGTTTCTCAAATTTTATAGGATTCTCACTATGAGGAAGTGGAATTCGAAGTCTGCTTGACTCGTTTTCATGTGGTATTAAGGTTCTGTCTGGGCGTAACCACATTGGTTACACTGTAATAGATATTATTACGGAATAAAGTCCTATATTAGTTACGCTGTAGCCTTCTTGTTCAAATTTCTAAATTTTTAAAACCACGTGTTTACGGCTAAACCGATCTCATGGTTACGCCGTAAAACCTTTTCTGAAAACTGAAATAAGTTTCAAACCTATTCATAAACCATGTATAAGTAAATAAACTTTATGGGTATGTTCTCTAGAAACCCTCACGAGACTTCACTCGTCTACTTGGGCCACCAAGTGGTTTAAAAGGCTTGTTAAATATGCTAAATGCAACCGTAATTCCTACGAAAGTGAGTTTGATTTTAGTGTATATTTATCTATGCACTGTTGTTCCCAACTCAAGATCTATTCTTTAGCTTGTAAAGATTATGTTACTTTGGATAAATCCAAAACAACAATGTTAGAAACTTTATGAATACTAAAGAGTATGCAGAATCTACTATTTAATAATTAGAAGAAATATCAATGAAACAGTAAACTTGAATGAACAATGATATAACCAAAAAGCTTCAATATTATTACGATGAATAATACAAGTACTTTGTCTAGTACTAGGGTTTACAACCTTGAAGCTATGCATGCAACTCTATGAATGAGATTACAATAACCAAAACCTAAGATCTCCTTTTATACA
>BQNB010145539.1:0-16705 GCA_026074375.1 Tanacetum coccineum
GGGCGAAAACGTAAGAAATATGACGAAAACGTAAGAAAACAGACGAAAACGTAAAAAATCGGACGAAAACGTAAAAAAAACAGACGAAAACGTAAGTAATCGGACGAAAACGTAAAAAGGGCGGAAACGTAAGAAATATGATGAAAACGTAAGAAATCAGACGAAAATATAAAAAACAGACGAAAACGTATGAAAATAGACGAAAACGTAAGAAATCGGACGAAAACGTAAAAAAAAGACGAAAACGTAAGTAATCGGACGAAAACGTAAAAAAAGGGACGAAAACGTAAAAAAATGGCGAAAACGTAAGAAATATGACGAAAACGTAAAAAAAGGACGAAAACGTAAAAAACGGACGAAATCGTAAGAATTTGACGAAAACGTAAGAAATATGACGAAAACGTAAGAAATCTCACGAAAACGTAAAAAAAGGACGAAAACGTAAGAATTTGACGAAAATATAAAAAAATGGACGAAAACCTTCAAAAAAAGTATAAACGTAAAAAAAAGTTATCATTAGGGTATATCACTTTTTAAGAAGTTGTAACTTATTAGGTTAAAGTTTAATTAGGTCGACTCATTCCTATGACCCATTGAACCCATTCATTTTAAATTATGTTTAAAAGGCCATTGGACTCAAACTTCATTCAATTTAAAGAACCAAATGACCCAAATATTTAAAAAAATTACCCAATTAAACCATTTTTTTATTTTTTGGTTAAGATTGCCACCTCTAGTTGTTATTGTCATTAAATATGTTGTTTATGTCATTAAATATGTTGTTTATGTTATTAAATATTAGAAGCCTCTTAGGCAAATTATTTTAAGAGTAAAGTGCAAAATACATCCTTGTGGTTTGCGAAATGACCATCTTATGTCCCTGGACCATACTTGTTTTTTTGAACGGCATAATTTTTTTTATAGAATAGAACGAAAAACTAGCAAAAAGCTAGATAATACAACGCACCAAGAAAACACCCTAAAAACCAAACCTAAAAGGAAAAAAACCCAACATAGTGTAAAAACAACCTAAGCTTCGAAGACGACACCAAAATAATCCTAGAAACCCAACTTTAAGCAACGATACCTATAAAATACGCCATTAAACTCCACAACATCACTTCTAAGAGGCTAAAATTGAGCACTTAAGCGTCTTTGAGATCGAGAATTTTGATCGAAATCATAATCCTCTTGGCTATCATCATCCTCGTTTGAATACTCCGAATCCTCCTCTATAAATTCATAAATGCAGCTCGGCGACATCATTTCAAATTAAGACGATAAGGGTTGTGTTTCAAGTCCTTCCTTTGAATATGGTTCAAGTATCTGAATTTATTTCTCTTTTTTTGGATTTTTGAAATGGATAAAAGAGCCTGACTTGAACCCACCATCTGATTGTTTGACACAATTTGTATTAGATGGGCTAAATAACCTTCGTGTTGTAAGCCCATGACATTAATCCTTTATAGTTGTATCAGACTTTATAATTTTCGAATCCATGTTGGCAGGCCCAAAGGAATTTAATCCAACCTTATCTAAACCTTCACAGTACGTATCAGTCTTTGATAACGACTTGTTATTCTCCTCTGAACATGATCCTGTGACATTAGATTCAAAATTCAAATCTCTTGCATCGGGAACTGGGGCACTCATCGGAGAAGCTACATCTATAGCAACATTGACGGAATATAATTTCGTTCGGATGGTCGAATTGTTTTCATCCAATCTACCATCAAAACAGCCAAAAATATTGTTTACCTATTTGGTGTCAATTTTATTACCCTTCTCCAAATGTCTTTCAGCATCAAAGATATTAGTTGAATCATATCCTTCCATGCTTGTGAAATCCAACATAATTCTTTGACCATCCATCAAAGTGACCTTGCAATCTTTAACATTGAAAGACTTCCCTATCATTTGAAGTTTTGACGGTGAGTTAATAAAAAAATATTCACCCACTAAGGCTTTTAACCTTCCGTTCTAGTTCTTCAAGGGAGAAAGTTTAACACTTAGTATTTGGTTTGATTTGGAAGGGATATCAAATACCTAATCGACCTTCTTAGATCCTTGTTTAGACATAGAATGATATCTATCAAACATAGCAATGGGCCAAAACCGGTTTACGAACCGGTTGACTAAAACCGGTTTGGTTTTTTTAAAAAACCGGTTTTGTACACCTCTACTTGAACCCACCATCTGATTGTTTGACACAATTTGTATTAGACGAGCTAAATAACCTTCCTGTTGTAAGCCCATGACAGTAATCCTTTATAGTTGTATCAGACTTCTTAATTTTCGAATCCATGTTGGCAGGCGAGAGGAATCTAATTCAACCTTATCTAAACCTTCACAATACGTATGATAACGACTTGTCCTTCTCCTCTGAACAGGATCCCGTGACATCTGATGTCCTCACATCATATTCAAAATTCAAATCTCTTACATAGGGAACTGGGGCACTCGTCGGAAAAGCTACATCTGTAGCCATATTGACGGAATATAATTCTGTTTGGATGGGCGAACTGTTTTCACCCGATCTACCATCAAAACAACCAAAAACATTGTTTACCTCTTTGGTGTCAATTTTAGTACCCTTCTCCACATGTCTTTCGGCATCAAAGAAATTAGTTGAATCATACCCTTCCATACTTGTGAAATCCAACATAATTCTTTGACCATCCATAAGAGTGACCTTGCAATCTTTAACATTGAAAGACTTCCATATCATTTGGAGTTCTGACGGTGAGTTAATTAAAAAAGATTCACCCACTAAGGCTTTTAACCTTCCGTTTTGGTTCTTCGTGGGAGAAAGTTTAACGCTCGGAATTTGGTTTGATTTGGAAGGGATATCAAATACCCAATCGACCTTCTTAGATCCTTGTTTAGACCTAGAGTGATATCTATCAAACCTAGCAATGTTTGCTCTCAGTTTGAATGTCCCTATCACAATCCGATTCAAACGGTTTTCGAGACCTTGAATATTTCCAACCCGGAAAATCGAGCAAACCCGAATTTGTGACCTGTTTTACTCACCTTTTTAGCTACATACACATTAGCAATCTCTCCAACCTCTGCGAATAGATCATGTAGATTCACCTTGTTCCACTCCGATGGGAAGCTGGTAAAGTAGAAGTTCACCACATCGCGGCGTGGAACCTGCAGCTTCCTCTTTGCTTCACCTTCGCCATCATCCTGCTCTCCTTCTTGCCCTTGTTCCCCTGTTTTGCTCATACTTCCCTCGCTTTATTACACTAATATGACCATTTCGTTTGTTGTACACGAAGACACTTTTGGTAGTAGGTTTGAAGAAGACTATTGAGAATTCTGAAACTACGAGTATTTCCTAGTAAGACGTCATCTCCAAAAATCCAAGACTCCTTCCCCAATAACTATACTTACTACTTCCCTGGACCATATTTCGCGCAGTTTTCATCCCTCCGTGAGTAAAATGAGGCATACATCCCTTAGGACGAACGATGAAATTTTTTCTCGTTAAGTACTAACATGGGTAAAAAAGGAAGGGTATTGTTGTCTTTTTGCTTCCACATGGATGTATGGTGAACCTTTGCCTTTGTAAATTTTTATTTTTTTTATTTTTTATTTTTAAATTTAATTATTTCCGTACGTTAATTTTCCGTTTGGGCCGAAGTATGGCCTCATTTTTTAATTGATAAAATATTTAATTTTCTACGTAAATTTGTTTTTAATTTCCTATGAAATTTTTTTCTTACATTAATTTACCAAGTAAAAACGTTATTTTTCATTTGTATAAAAAAGTTTTCAACCGCTTTTATCCGTTTTCTTACATTTTTATACATTTTTATACGTTTTGGTACGTTTTTGAACAAATGGATAAAAAAATAACGTTGACTGTACAAAATGGTAAAATAACGTACGAAAAAGATTAAAATTCTTTTTACCAAGTAAATAACTTATGAAAAAGAAAAAAAATTCCAAGTAAAATAATGTACGAAAATGTATGAAAAAAAATTTTCCGTAGGAAATTAATTTTTTTTACCAAGTAAAAATTGAGGCCATACTTCGGCCCAAACGGAAAAATAATGTACGAAAAAATTACTTTTTTTAAAAAAAAATTAAAAAAATAAAAGATATTTTAAAAAATTTTAAAAAGGCAAAGGTTCACCATACATTCACGTGGAAGCAAAAAGACAACAATACCCTTCATGTTAGACCCACTTTAGTACTTAACGAGAAAAAAATTGCACCGTTCGTCCTCAGGGATGTATAGTGTCTCATTTTATTAACGGAGTGATGGAAATTGCGCGAAGTATGATCTAGTGACGTGACACGGTCATTTCGCAAACCACATGATGTATTTTGCACTTTACACTTATTTAAAATTTAATTAACTTGTCATTTTTTTTAAATGTTGTGTAACCAACACCTTTTCTCGCTATTATTATATACCAATTTTTTTGAATTTTTACATTTATGTGTATCTTTTCAAATATTAATCTAGCGACGCTAAAGGGTGAAAATGAACAAAATACACAAAAAGATAAAAAATTTAAAAATTTAATATATAATAGAAAGAAAAAATTTAGCTACGCAAATTAAAAAAAGTAACATAATAACAAGTTAATTACATTTTTAGGTAATTATCCCAATCTCTCTTTTTTTTATCACTCAGAATTGTATTTTTGAGTATCATATATATCCACTGAATCTTAATATGAACTAGGCACATTTAGGGCATGTTTGGTTGGTTTTTTTATTAAGTTATGTTAAATTAAAATGACGGTTGTCTGTTTGTAAATAAATATATGGTTGTTTATATTTTTTGGAATGGCTTTTTTTTGGAACGGCATATGGCTGTTTACTTTGGGTGCTGAATAAGTCTCTCAATTTGAAAAAAGTACTATTGTACCATTTTATATGAAATAGGTGGGATTAGAGGTTAAGGAGTGGGAGGGTAAATATGTGAAATTAGGATAATAGGGGTGTACTTAATTTGGAGACCCTCGTTCCCTTGACTGTTTCTAGGAGGTCATATGTTAATTTTAAGCACTAAACAAACATCTATTTAATGAGTTAATTAACTTACCTATTTTTCAATTAAGACACTTTAAGTTATTATCAAACATTACCTTAGAAAGAAATCAAATATGTAAATTAAAAGTAAATAATACAGTTTCTCTTTGAGGTTTTGTTATAGACCGATTATAGATGGTCAATCTACCAAGAAATAGATAAAGGATTGAGATGATGGCCCTTTGAGCGGGTAAGACTCCAAGAAATATAAAAGTATAGGAAACGACCTCAAAAGAGAAAACTTACTACGTGAAAGTAATAGTGTAGAACATGGACATCATGCATAAGTTGTGTTCCACTTTATGGTTCAAACTTGATTTAAGTGCATGTGGAGTAGTGGAGTAACTGTCAAGGCTGTTAACTTTTAACGGGTCTTCATGCACGTAATTCAGGTTTACACAAAAGTATTTGTAGTAATTCACGTATTACGAAAACGGATGAGCCATGTAAGATACGAACTATATAAACAACAAACATTCCATGTAAGATCCTTCTCAAGAGACCCATTTTGAACGACTAACAAACGAATTATAAATGTACGCTCATAATCACTTACCTCTCCTAATGATACATGTCTAGTATTTTTATAACATGTTAAAGCATGGGGGACATGGGTGTGGTGTTTGTGTCAAAAAACCGTTGGTGGATTGGCGTCTGGCGTCGTCATGATTGCCACATCTTAACTTTGCCGTCGTGGAGAAATAAACACGAAACAAGGTATAGAAACCATGATTGTCTTGTAGTTGGACTGATTGTCACTTTAACTTTCAATTCTTAAAGAAAAGTGACATTTTCGATAATATTCATTTTTATTCTTTTTATTGGCTTAAATTTAAAGGTCTATGTCTTGTAGTTAGACCGATTGGTTAAAATATTCCATGCAGGGGCGGATGTATGTATTAGGTTTTTTTTTTTTTTTTGGGGGGTGGTGGGGGCCCTCCTACTGGCTTGCCCGAATAAAATGAGCATTTTCCAGTCTGTAATGTTTTCTTCGATATTGAGATGCAGTCTGTTTCGAAATGCATCTCAGAGTCACATAATAGCTTTCTCCATAAAAACTCAAATTGCCCCCACACAACCCACCTACCCCCACAAACTTAACATTCAACACTCTAAAACCTTATAAATCCTTCATATTTATGTAAAAATACTCGATTTATCATTTTGATGCTAGTTTATTTTCTCCATTTTGTTGTTATTGTAAAAAAAAAAAATTTGCCCCCACAACATACTTTCCTGAGTCCGCACCAAATCGCACATGTAATTTGTAGGCTCCCTTCCTATTCATTTCTGTGTATTTTAAATCTCCCCGAACCCCCACCCCCCCCCCCCCCCCCCCCCCCTACCCCCACCCCCCCCCCGAGGCTTAGCCACAACAAGTTACCCTTGATTGCCGTTATGAAGGTGTTATGTGCAATTTTTTGTTATCAAAACAATATAATTGAAAAAGTTGGCAAATAAAACCGCAAGATGAAGTAGTGGTATAGAGAAGAAACTGGTGTGACAATTAACATTATAAACCTTGGATTGTATGAATAAATGACGAATTGCCCCTCCCAAGTTTCATTATTTACGCTTCGGTCCTTCTACGAAAATTAAGCAAGCTCCGCCACTGTGAGTGGCACGCTGATGTGACGGTAGGCAATGTTGAATGCTCTTGCCACAAGTTAAATCAAACCTGTGATTTTTATGTCAATTGACACGAGTTTGTAGAGAAAAAGATAAATTTTAAGAATAATAGCTAGGTTCGATACACAACAGATTAGCAGTTGTTTAAGCAGTTTCAGCTCAAAATTGCTACAAAGCATCAAGTATATCAAAAGTTTACCACATACATTATTTAATTATTTAATTTGATTTAGATCAAACATAACACCCTTTAATTGATCTTTGGATTCTCAGTGAAGTCCCTTGATTCAGCATAGTCTTCTGGTATAGGAAGATCAAGTTCCGAGCAAATAAACCGTATTATCTCTCCTGTCAAAGCCCCCGAAGATGCATGGTTTAGCGTCACACCAATCGCAAACCTGTTATTTATATCAGCATACCCCGTCGATCCACCAAATCCCGCGTGACCAAATCCAAGTACACCACCTTCAGTTGTTTCAAGCCTTACAAACCCGAGCCCGATTTTACCATCTTGTAAGATTAAATCCTTACAATCTCCACTTCCCACAAATGAGTCATGAATTTTCGCTTTAGTGTTTGTAAATATTTTGGTATCAACGTCAACAAGGGCAGCATAGTAGCGAGTTAATGCACGAGCAGAGGCGTGCATGTTAAGAGCAGGTATTATGGCTTGCCGGACATTGAGTATATTGATTAACTGTATTATGCTACCAAGTAAGCTTAATGTTAATGAAGACGCTTGCTTGATAGTGGCAGAGCCACGAACCTTGTTGGTGTTTTGGCTTGCTTTACTAAAGTCATTTGTATCTACTGTTATAGTTGCTAGACGAGATTCCACACCTGAAATGAGTGTCAAACATAAATCTTATAAGATTGGTGAGTTTTGAAAGAGATAATTTTTGGGGAATTATTTACATACCAGGAGGAATCCCGATATAAAGCTCGCCCTCTATTTGAAGTGGACGAACAAAAGCTTCCTCAAGAACGTCCTGAAATTTCTTCCCCGACGCGTGCTGTACATTTAAAAATGTATAAAATAAAGATGAAACAGATAAGCTTAGAGGTCTTGTGTTCAAATCCTATATTTGTGTAGTGGCGTAGGGCTCAGTTAGAGGTATGAATGGTACCTCAATGATTCCACCACACAGCCAACCATACGATAGATAATGATAAAACTGTTCACGGCCAGGTTCTGTCTCGGGTGCAGCCATAGCGATGCGTTTCAGACACTCGTCAAAATCAGCAATTATCATAGGATCTTCCTCAAAAATGTCGGCAAGAGCATTGTGTAGACCAGATGTGTGATTAAGTACATGACTAACCTGCAGGAGAAGAAGAGGAATATTGAGATAGTCTCAAAATTCATATCCAAACACCCATCAAGAATACTAGAAATAAAACATAATTAAGCTTAGGAGCCTTTAAGTAATCAGAAGCACAATATGGTATTATGTTATCTATACATTAAGAACTAAATGATGCGACCACATGCTGCAACAATCTGATAAATAGATTCAAAATGAAAATTCAAACATCCCCTTAGAAGACGAGAAATATAAGAACTAAGATTAGAAGTACCTTTATTTGCTCTTTTCCGTTTGTAACAAACTCAGGCCAAAAGTTTGCAACGTTTTCATCAAGCTTCAGTTTCCTACGACACATATACAGATCGTACGTTATTGACATTAAAGCCTTCCCTAAAAGTACATAGACGACCTCTTTAATAATCATATTTAACATGCTTATAAGTATCTATAAATAACAGTTTCTTGGACAATTAAGTTTTTCAGGTCAACCCAACTCAACCCGCAAAAAATTACCCGCTTTAGATACAAACCAGTTTTAACATGATAGCCAAGTAGTGCTTGAACAACACTTTTTTTCATCCCTAGGCGCCATGAAAACACAAAAACATACCCTTTATCCGCCAACCAGTGTACCATTCCTGCCACGACGCCCTTAGTTACAGAGAAAAGAGGAAATAAGCTATCAGGCTGAACGGGTCGAGGATCTTCTTTTCCTAGCACCCCAGCTGCAGTATCAATGATCACTTCCCCATCTTTGTATGCACATACCTAAGAAATAGAATAGATAATATTTTTTTTTGGTAACTATTGTATCCGACCTTTTGGCTGACTAATCCATTATTTGACGAATAGTGACATAAAACGTACTAACGAGATAATTATTTAAAACATGTACAAACCTGGATTCCAAGTATTCTATCATCATTTCGTAATTCAATTAAGAAATTTCTCAGCTTTGCCTCTACATCGGAATGGACTGGAGTGTCGTAAAACCAATTCTCATGCGGCGATGCTCCATCGTTCATGTTGCTCCTTACGATTAGTTTTCCAAGTAGCTAATGCTCGGTTTTTTGCTATGTCAACGGCTGTTGCTGTGCAAAATTTGGTTCTGGTTTTATAGTCTAATAAGTGTTGGTTTTGTTCCATACAAAATTATTGGAGTTATTTTTGTTTCTTATGTTAAAGTCAAAGAAGTTGTGTTTAATGGTTGTCATGTCGTCCCAATCATTGACTAACTTGATTCCTTTCTTTTTTTAATGATTGTGTCGTTATACTTTCTCTTTCAAACTAATTGTACAACTTATTTTAATTTATTTCAGAATATTTTTTCATCAATGAAAATATATAATTTGTATACCATCCTATAAGGCATTAGGGAAAATGACAAAATAGATGTGTTTACTTACCGGGCTCATTTTGGCCCAATTGTGTCGTCCAATTTTGACCAGCTCCTCTATTTTTCTATTTTTCTGCTTTTTGGTTTCATATCTACTGTTTTAAAACAATAGTTGTATCCTATATGTTTTCAAGGGAAACGTTATGGTTAAGGTAGTAGTATGGGACATTCAAAACTGATGGGCAAGTTACTCGCATTATTATGTTGTATTTCTTCAATCTCGACAAACAAAAACCGCCAAAAATAGGTAAAAAAAAAACCCCGCAGCGAAGTGCAGGCACAAACATATTCGTTTTGATAGTTTTACATATTACTTCACTTCAATTGACTTGATGTTATTATTATAAATTTTGAGAAAAAAACATTTATTAGTTTGTTAATGTTAAAACTCTTATTCCGCAATAGAGAAAAAAAAGCAACATAACTTTATTCTTTTAAACTATGTTTTTAGGATTGATGGGATAAGCTTCTACTACATTAAGAAATACTTGTGATGTTGCTTTTGCAACAACTTAATAATATACTAGATTTAATCATACAGAAAAAAAAAATTAATCTACATAATAATGAAAAGGACAATTTTATCTGCTCTGAAACTTATTTTAGATGTATATGAATTATTCAAATTTTACGATTACATGAAAGTTCTACCAATTATGGCATGAAATGTTGAGTTCATACGTCGACGTTGCATGTATCAAATTTTATAATTTGTTTAATATTGACTTATTGTATCTACAAGTAGTAGATGACCTAAACATTACTAGTTATATTTTGGTCAATATTGGCACCTACATCCCTGCAGGTCGTCGACATACTCCAAATCTCTAAATCTCAAAATAAAGGCCGACATTATATTTCAATTTAAGGACAATGTCATAGAAAAGCACAAAATTTATCACTTTTTATTATCGTATTTATAATACTTTTAATGTTCTAATTAAAACATTTTTAACACTCTAATTTTCCGATTGTTGGTATCATTGCGGAAAAGCTTTGACGTGACATTTGTTAATTATATTTGATTTAGTTATATGGATTATTATTGACTTTTAATTATATTTGATTTAGTTATATGAATTTAGCGCTTCATGGTAAATGGTGGTGGCGCTTCCATATAAAAAAGGATGCGTTATGGAATAAAGCTATTGGTGAGATCTATAGTCCAAACTGGGGATTATCGACCCAAATATTGTACTTAATCGTTTCTTTTTGATGTTTTAGCATCTGAGAAGTATTTGGAGGAAAAACACGTGACTTGGGCTCGTTTCGGGAAGAAAGTGGACAAGAATGCAACTTTTCAAGCTCCCGACTTTCATTATGACGCCTTCACCAAAAGTGCCCACAAAGTAAAGTTTTTAATTAAAGTTGTGACTTCTCAGTGCATGGAGACGGCGTCAGAAATTACTCCTGACGCCGTCAGAAATTACTCCTGACGCCGTCAGAAGTGAAGAGCGACAGCGTCACCACGAATTGTGACGCCGTCACAATGGCCGACAAAGAGAAGCCTTTAGAAGATTTGGCGGGCTGACGGCGTCAGAAAACCCTAGTGACGCCTTCAGGACCCAATATATATATATATAGAACCCTTTATTTTTCATATTTGTTTGGAAAAACATGGAGGGATTATGGGATAACTTTGTAGCTGCTTATTTGGTCGAATTTTAAAGGTTTTTAACCCTTTGGTACTCATTGTTACTCTATATTCAATTGAAGTGAAGTTCTTAAACCTTTTTAATCATTCAATATGTCTATGTGTTGTTTGATTAATCGTTCTTCTCTTTCAATTAACATGTTTGGCTAAGTTTAAATTGTGTTTGCTTATGATTATATGAAGCCTAGTTTGTTATCTCTTTTATTATTGCTTCTTGTTAGTGGTGTGCGCGTTAGGCATTAGAAAACTAGCTATTTCGAGACGTCTAGTGAAACGCGATTAGGTTAGAGGATACTTGTGATTAGATCTTCATATCTAGATCATCTTGGGGTAGATTTCGAATTAAGTGTTTATTGCGCGTGAATTTACTATTGGACGTGAGCGGTGTCTGCAGGTAACCACCGTCTAGGTTGTCACGTAGATAGCGGACTTGACCAACCCGCTGCTATATTAGGAAATACTTACACATTACACTAGCGAGGGTGACGGGCAATAAAATTAGAGAGAACGACTAGGGTGTAGTGCATGATTATGTGAACATATTTGCTTAACCATACAAGTTTTTTCCATCACTTTACATTTCTGCATAATTAGGAGTAGTTTAATTTAGTAGTTTAATCAACCTTTTTTTAAAACCCGAGATTTTACTTGCTTTCATAAAATATAAAAACAAACTATTCCCCTAGAGAACGATAATAACCCTACGAGTTTTGCCTATACTACACTACAACGGTTAGGTACTCTGCCTATGAAGGTTGTAAAACTTTTGCGTTTGCAACAATCCACATCAAGTTGTTGACGCCGTTGTCGGGGAATAGTCTAGGTTTCGGATTCTATCTAGCTTAGGTCTATTCACTAGATTCCTATCGAGTGAGATTTTCTTTTCTTTTTAGTGTAGCTTTCTTTTAGTCTAGCATTTCTTTGTGTTATTTGTTTTGTAATTTTCATTTGACTATTCAATTCTTCATTTTGAAGAATGTGAATCCATCATCACCACCCACTTGTGAACCCTCTTGCTTAGAAGGAGAACCCAGATTTGAGATAGTTGTAGGGAGTGAGGAGTTTGTAGAAGAAATTGAGGAAAAATTTGAGGAAGAAGAAGAAGAGGATGACTTAGAATACTTTAACTGTGACAATTGACAAATTTCCAGGTTAATATTTTAACTATTAACTGCAGTAGTTCATTTACGAACCGTTTCGTACTTAATTTAATCTAAAATAAGGGAGTTTTCCCGCGTACTGTAAAACGCTCTTGAGCGCATACCGACCTTAGACTATATCAGTCTACTCATTGCGAGTAAGTTATACTCGCAGCGGACATATTTTTATATGCCGCGCACGTTATTTTACGAGTTACGTAAAATAAATTCATATTGCATTCGAATGCATGCATTCATATATTTTTCCTCTAACTAAAATATCTAAGATATTTATACACTTATAAAAATTCAAATTTTGAAAAACACCTTGTCCCCCACCCTCATTTTGCTCGTCCGAAAACAGAGACACACACACATGGGAATATTTTTTTGTGTCTAGCAATGGTACTAATGGTCTCCTAAATCCTAAACCACCATTAGTCCTTTCTCTTATATTCTCTCAACTATGTTTCTTAGATATTTTTCTAGTGTTGGATTTGAACCACATGCATGTTCCTAACTTTTTATAAATTCATTTCACCTAGACATTTTCATTTCACTCTTTCACACACCAAAACACATAGTAGAAAGTTTTCTCCCCTCCACTCTTCTCTTTTTGGTTCGACACCATACACACCAAGGGTCTTCATTTTTCTATCATATTCAAGATCTTGGTTAATATTTCTTCTAGTGGCGTATTGGTTGATTCATCCGGGTTGTTTTTAGAGTGATCCGAGTTATTTTTTTCATCCACTTTTCTTCATCCTCGTAGGTAAATCATCTATTTTATTTTCTACACTTTTCCATCACTTTTATGCATTTATTTATCACCTGCACCTTTATTTTATAAAAAGCTACAAACTTTATTTTATAAAAAGCTATATATTTTGTTTTATAAAGCTATAAACTTTCATTTTATAAAAAGCTACAAACTTTTATTTTATAAAAAGCTACATACTTTGTTTTATAAAAAGCTACAAGATTTATGTACAAAAACTACATTTAAAATTCCACTTGAACTCATAAACGTTGCGTAAATATATATGTTATTGAAAGGCATTGATTTAGGCTAGAAAAGTGAGGTTCGATTTGTTGGTGAAATAAAGCGGTATTGTATAGTTTAAATAGTTACTGTTAGGATTTGTTTATGGCGTGTTTGGGACAGTAGGAATCCGGTTTTGCAACATTGAGGTTGAAAAATAGAAAGTAGTCGTTATTACATTCGCGTGGCCGCTTGAATCACTAAAATTGGGTTTATAACGAAGAAGTTACGCCATTTTGAAATTTCCGAAAAAAACTATATTAAATAGCTTACTGATGCAGAAACCTAAATGACATTTTTAGACCATTCGGAATCGAAATTACAAATTTTGCACAATGAACTTTAGTTAGATCTCGCCGAGAGCTTACGGAAAAAGTTCAAAATCGAGTCAAACGAATAAGTAATGAAGAAGATATGGTCTTTTTAAAATTCAACAAAAACTTAACTTTTAAAAATGTTAAAGTCTTATTTTTGTAAAAGTATTCAAACGCACCACTTTAGGCCGATATTTAAGTGTCATTGTTTTGAGTAGCGTAAAATTGTAAGAAGACTTTTTATAAACCTCGTAGGTCTTTAGACCGAAATATTAAGAAGCGAGCGATGTATGACTCTTCAAGTTGGACACATTTTCTTATAGAAGTAATAGAAACTTTTATTAAAAACGTTGACTTTTTACGAAAAACGTAGTCTGAATTTAAAAGTCAAACTAGGACATGTCAAGGTGATAAATAATCAAAATAACTCATATGCATCGTGCATTTCATTTTCATCAACCTAAAGCATGCATCCATCATTTAGGTTGCGGTTAGGAGATTGCACCATTTCATACTTGATCGTACCTTTGCTGTTGAATGCTTTGCTTGAGTTGAGTTTCATAGCCCGCTTTTACACGTTTTTACGAATGCTTTACAAATCTCGAGGTGAGATACATTGCTTGTTTTACTTTTAAACGCAAGTAATTTTACATGATTACGGATTAGCCTAAGTACCAACAACCCAATATGCCCACTATCATGAACAATTAATTACTTGTATAACCGTGAGTGTTATAAATAGATCTATTAGAATTGACATCCCCGTACGGGTGTTGGTGGCTCTCACTTGACTGATAGGCTGGTCTACCGGACGTATACCATGTCGGAACTTTAGGTGGTCTCGGGTTAGAAACCTACACGGGCAACTTTACACACACTGTCATAGCTTCAGTGTCATGAGCTTAGTGCAATCGTAATTACTTTTCTGGATATTGCATATCATGCAATAATTACTTTAAATCTTACGGTCCACATTTACCATTTACTTAAACCTATGAACTCTCCAACTTTATGTTGACACTTTTAAGCATGTATTTTCAGGTGCTTAATCCTATAAGGATATATATGGAGTGCATTGGAGTCCTTATTCATCATGGATGCATTTCATGGAAACTTTTAATTTAATACTCGTTGATGTTTTGAAACATATCTTTTGCTGCCGCTATGACTTTGAATATTTTCAATCTATGTAACACTTTATTTCCTTTAAATTAATTCAACGACGTATTTTCTAAAACGTCCATATAGTGGTTGTTCCCTTTATCTTGTACTTATGTATTATGAAGTCACCACCCCCAATTATCTTTTCGCTATGACATTTTGGGGGTGTGACATATTGGTATCTAGAGACAAGGTTATAGAGAACTAGGTTGCATATTAGGCCTAGACTATAACCACTACATAAACATAGCATCACATAACATCATGAACACTTTGCGTGCATAACCACTACATGATCCCATTTTCCTTATATGTGTGTTTACATTGCGTTATGTGCTTTTTATATTTGTTTTATATAAAGGTTATTTATAGAAATACTAAACTTTTTCCAAGACATTGTGAGTGACACAATGGTCTCTAAACTTTCCCTAAGACATTGTGAGTGACATAATGGCCTCTAAACTTTTTCCAAGACATTGTGAGTGACACAATGGTCTCTAGACTTTTCCCAAGAGCTCGTGAGTGATACGATGGTCGTTAAAACTTTTTTTAATGACTTTACACGATACCATTTCACATAACATTGAAACTTGTCATAGTCTGCCAATCCCACTGATTATCTTACTGTCCGACTCTGAAGACGAGTTTGAACACCCGTCCCATACTTTCGAAACACCTATGTCATCTCGTAATCTATCGCCTAAAAACATGCCGAATAATTCGAACTCGACTTTAACCCGTTACCTCGTAACATTCCATTATTAGAAACACGACTTTTGGAACCTGACTTATTTTATTTTTCTATACTTCATTCGATTTTGAAGAAAATGCTGACAACGAGACAAGGAATGGGTTCCGCGAAGATTGAGCAGATTGTAGCCCAAGAAGTTACTAATGCTATTGAGGCTATTGCTATCTATGAGACAAAAATCCGCGTAGCTCACGACTCGATAGTTCAAGACGTACGTTAGGTATTCAAGGATGCAAGGAATGCTAACAACAAAAGGAAGTGGAAAGGAGGTTACTAAAACAACTCAGGGAAACAAAACAAGCAACAAAAGGTCGTGAGAGCTTACATTGCTAGACCAAATAACAAAAATGGATATGCTGGGAAGTTGCCTCTCTCTAACAAGTGTAAGTTACATCAGACTGGTTCATGCACAATAAAGTGCAACAACTGCAAGAGAGTTGGCCACCTGAATAAAAATCATAGAACTCAGTTCCTTCAATAACTCAGAGACCCCGAGTGGCAAATTAGAAGACTATAGTTACTTGCTATGAGTGTGGAAAGCAAGGCCGTTACAGGAGTGAGTGCTCAAAGTTGAAGAATCAAAATTTTGGTAACGAGAAGGGAAATAAAGAAAAAGCTCGCGGGAACCCTAACGTCGTTATAGATCATGCTAATACCTAAGGAGATGTTGATAGAAATAATGCCTAAAAACGTTATTAATATTTTTCGACCTCTCTACGTTTTGATAATCACAAAATGTAAAAATGATTAATGAAAAATTATTTGTAAACAAGTAATTAGTAGTAAATTTTTATTTTGAAAATTTAATCACTTACAGGTATGAATAAACAAATGCTTAATGCATTTTATGATCAAAGAAATTTTTATTTAACCTCACATTTTTTATAAAA
The DNA here is from genome assembly GCA_026074375.1 of Tanacetum coccineum. Lineage (NCBI taxonomy): Eukaryota > Viridiplantae > Streptophyta > Magnoliopsida > Asterales > Asteraceae > Tanacetum > Tanacetum coccineum. The sequence continues at coordinate 16,336 of BQNB010145539.1, forward strand.
ATGTCACAAACATTCTATATCTTTTATAAAATATTTTTAGATTTAAAAAAAATGTTTTATTCAAATAAATATTTTAAATTTAAATTTTCTACCTAAAAACGGCTAGAAATGTTCCAGAAAACACCTTCCTCAGAAAAAACAAAAAAGGGAGCGTCTAAGGCTCGGCGGCCCCCTTAATTATAAGGGTGGTCCCCTTAATAATTAAGGGGACCAACACCCTATTTAAGGGGACCGCCCAGACAAAATGTCAGACTAGTTTGCCTATAAATACTGGACTATTCCCCACCGATTTTCTCACCTTTTGCACACACTTTCTTTCTGTTCTAAATCAGTTTATACTATCCTTTCTTTCCTTTGATCATTTAATCAT